>JARUHE010348529.1:0-10166 GCA_031471125.1 Archaeomysis grebnitzkii | reverse complement strand
TTATATGTATATATATATTTATATGTATACATATATGTACCGTACTCAAAATAATAAATGAAATACTGTAAAACAGCAGCTAAGACAGCAAACATTTAAATAAATAGAATATTTGATTTATTTTATACAAACATTTTCAATTAAATATTTCAAGTGGCGTGTCAAGCAAGTTGGTGTGTTGGTGGTTAAACCAGAACACGACAATAATAATTAAATATTTATTTGAATTTAATAAATATTTTTTAATTCACATTCATATTATTTTTTTGTGTATGACTAGTGAGGATTCATACTAATTGAACATATCTAGGACAGATTTTGAAAACAAAATATTAAACATTGTCTGTTTATTTTTTGTGCTATCCATGTATACCCTTCTATAATATAATAACTAGCACATCTAGTAACAATTCCAATACTGTTCGTCCTTTAAAATAATTTAATTTCTAGTAGAATTGCCAATGCAATGGTGCAACAAAAGTTCACCACCTAATTTCAACACCAGCTGATGATGATGTGACAACATTACAATACAATGAATTAAAATTTAACTATTATTATAATCGAAATTAGTAAAAAAAATAATGATACAATCGTCTTGACAAACATGTTTTATGGTAATCACGTTAATTAAGATCACGTTACTCTACCATTTTAAATTTGTTACATTGAAATAATTGTAGACCCTTTACGTTATACCTGACATTTTTCAGTAAGGTAGAACATTTGTTTCATTTAGTTTCAATTTTGGAACCATTTGTTACCTATTTGTGTCTGGTTTTTATCAATTGTCAATTAATTGTTCCAATTATTGTTGTTTTAGTTTCAGAACCTGCATGCTATATCTAATTGTATTCCAATAAGTAAAATTAGAAGATGATACTTAACATGAAATTATATTGGGAAAATGGTTATAATGTTCTAAACGAGAAAATAGGAAACCTTTATGTTTGTTTAAACTAACGAAAGAAGCGAACTGATGCACTTATTTCAAAACAAAATATTTCTAGCTTAAGACATTTCAAAGTTTGCTAAGCCACATACTTAGAAACTTGGGTGATCTTAAATTTTACAGCTATTTTCAACACATTTTCAAATTAATAATTCATTGGTTATAGATGTGAACACTTAAAGAATTCTAATTGCTAGGTTGTGTATTATTAAATAGTTGGATTTGTGCAACGAAAATACATTTTCTCGAAAATAAAACACAAAAACTGGCAATTAAAGTACTTTTACGATCAATTTTCAACATGAAACATTATTCCTCGGGTAGATAAAAAATTACAAAAATGTTCATAGCTCAAATAATTATTAAATTGAACTTTAAAGTGGCATTAGCATTCATTGGTTTTAATAGAAAATCTTTCTTCACAAACTTGAATAATTTCATGAAAAGTTTTCTGCAGCTATGAGCAAATCGGTGGATGACATCCTTATGGTTCGGGTGATTTATGTTCCCCAATTCTGAATGGACGTTTCACATATACTAAGGTTGTTTTTTTAAGGTTTAACTATTTGACGTTTTTTGAAGTCTTAACTATATGAAGTGTTTTAAAGTTTTCACTATTACTGTAGTTTCTTAAGGGTTTAACTAACTGACAATCGCACCCAGAGCTTGCTTCATAAGAACCGAATTACAATTAACTAACAACTAAACAACATATTTTTTTTAAAGTTTTAACTATATTTAGTGTTTTAAGGTTTGAACTAGTTGCCGTTTTTTGAAGTATTAACAATATGAGCTGTTTTAAGGTGTCAACTATCTGAGGTATGCTGTAAGTTTTAGCTATGTGAAGTATTTTAAAATGTTATAAACGGAAGTTTCTTGAAGTCTTAACTATTTGAAGTTTTTCAAAGTTTCAAACATCTGAAAGTTTTTGAAGTTTTAATTACATGAAGTTGTTTAATGTTTCAAGTATCTGAAGTTCCTTTAAGTTTTAACTATATGAAGTGTCTTAAGTGTTTATATATTAGGTTTTTGAAGTTTTAATTATATGAAGTGTTTTAAGGTTCTAACTATCTGAAGTTTTTAATTTTTTAACCGTTTGAAATTTATTAACGTCTCAACTATTTTCATTTCTAATGGTTTCACCATTTAAATGTTTGTCAAGGTTTTAATCATTTAAAACTTTTCAAGGTTCTAACCCTTTTTAGGTTCTAGAAACTCAACATAACTGTTTAAACTTGTTTAAGATTTTAATAATTTGTTTTTTTATAACCACTTAAGTTTTTTATTGTTTTTCAACCTTTAACCCATTAACATTCACAAAGTTTTAGGTTTTATTGTTTCATCATTCATACTTTTTTTAACGTTTTAACCATCCATGCTTTTTAATGTTTCAACCATTCATACGTTTTTTAATGAATTAGCCATTCAACTGATATTCTTATATCCATAAAAATTGAAGGAATATTATTTAGGTATTAACTATTGTAAGCGCTGATATGGATTCATGTTTAAACAAAATTATAAACTGAATATATACGTTAATTAAATAATTTAAAATTTCTTAAAGTTATTTGTGGTAAAGAGGATTGGCTTAAAATCAATTAAACACAAGTATACATTTTTTAACCAGATAAGAATCTTCTAATGGAGAACCAAGTGTCAATCTCAGGCACAATCTTACTTTTTGTATTATCAAATTGACTTCTTTAATCAAATATGTTTATTAAACCAATAAAGATCAATCAATGTTTTATTTGTTTACAAATAAACTCGTCAAGACAGAATATTTTGGTTTTTTTGTTTTATCAAAACTCAAATTTTTACCGCATGAATGATTCTCGCTCATAAGGATTAGAATACTTTAACATTACTATTAGAAACATAATTTACTGTACATTACCAACGCGTCCTTATATATGATAAAGATAATTGCAGTCTCGATTACTGTATACATAAAATCAACCTTGGAAGAAAACAGAAATGTATACTTTTTATATTGAGTTTATAAGATATTGTTGATTGTTCACAATAAAGATGAAAATATTTGTTATAGTTTGTATTAAAATAAAACCAAACAAACAAAAATAAAACTAAGTTATATTTTCATACATCATAGATGAGCTTGTATGTGTATAAAATATATAAAGATATGTTTCCTTAAAATAACTCAAAACGTATTGGTTCAATAAAAACAATAAACTTTCATAAAAATACTTATGTTACCAATAAAAACAATTAATTAACAATTAATACCAAAAACGTTTTTAATATGAAAAACGGAATTATTATTGTCTTAACAAAATAAATTAAACAATAAAACAATATTGAATTTCTCAATCATAATTAAAACATAGGAATTTAATTATAAATATTGTTTTATTTGAAGACAACACATTATCATTAAGAGGTGTAAACCTTATATATTATCATAAGACATGGTATGTAAAATTAATCTTTCTAATAAGGAACCTTATAGATTTCACACCCAAAAAATAAATATAGAATTTGTAATACTTGACTATTAAATTCATTTATTAATTTAGACTTGTTATTTGTGTTATTTTATTTTCGATTATAATAATTCAAAATATACGTTTTGTTATATTTTAATTGCTGTTCTTTTGTTTTAATTGTTTATTTAATTGTATTAAGTTTTTCATTATCCATAATATCAAATTATAAACCATGACTTATTAGGTAGATAATCTTAACCATTTTTACCCAAAGCAATTGTTTAGCAGAAAATTGGCATAGATCATTTATCTTAAGTTTTAAGGGTGCACCAATAGCTAAATGTGACTCTGTATGTAATGCAGGATATGTTTAACCCTTTGCCGCATGAATAAAAACTAAAATAAATTAAAATTTGAAAATCAGATCATATAAGGCAGCAAAGGGTTAAAGTATCACATATGACAAGAAAAGAATTATCGTTCGTGAAAATAACTTTAAAAACAAAAAATTGAATAATCGTATATCTCAATCATCTAAATTTAGTTACAAAACAAATTTAAGTAAATCTGATTTGTATTTAATTTATCTAAATTAAGAAAAAATTTAACAAAAAATATAAAATTAATCATTTTCTGTCATTAAACTGGAAATTATAGAATTATTTTATCAAAGAAAATTACAATTGAAAAATAATAGAAATAATAAATTTAATATCAATCAATCACAGACAAAGTAAATAAAGTTTAATTCAATATTACTTTATATGTAAAGTTTATTATAAAAGTTCATTTTATTTCTTTGTTGTTTGCAGTTTACAATTTTGTCTTATTTTGTTTGAACTTTCAACATTAATATTATAAATACATGATCAACAAAATTATAAATAAATGAATAATAAAGTTATAAATATATGAATAACAAAATTATAAATATATGAATAATAAAATTTTATATATAAATATATGAGTAACAAATTATAAATAAGTGAACAACAAAAATATAAATATATGAATAACAAAATTTTAAACATATTATTAACAAAATTGTAAATATATGAATAATAAAACTGTGAATATATTATTAACAAAATTGTGAATATATAAACAACAAAATTGTTAATATATGAACAACAACACTATAAATATATGAATAACAACACTATAAATATATGAATAACACAATTTTAAATGTATTATTAACAAAACTGGAAATATATTATTCACAAAATTTTAAATATATGAACAACAAAATTATAAAATTATAAATATATGAATAACAAAATTATATATATAAATATATGAGTAAAAAATTATAAATATGTGAACAACAGAAATATAAATATATGAAAAACTAAATTGTAAATATATTATTATAAAAACTGTAAATATATGAAAACAAAATTTTAAATATATGAATAAAAAATTGTAAATATATTATTAACAAAATTGTAAATATATGAAAAACAAAATTATACATATATGAACAAAAAAATTATAAACATAATTATAAATATATGAATAACAAAATTATAATTTACGTTAAAATAACGATTTATTTTATGATTAACTATTGCTTACAGCAAAAAAAAATACTTTTATAAGAACTGAAACATATTACAGTTATTCTTCTTCTTTTTCAAAAGAATATTTGTTAGAAGGTTAATAAAGCTTTGATACTTTTTAATTATCTAAAACTTTATTGAAAAATGGTACAAATCGCACAGTTGTTTTATATTTAAATAAATATTCCAAACCTTTAAGATTATAAATGATCATTGCCAGAAAAAAGTCCCGAACAATAAAGATGTGAATATATTTTCAAAATAAATTCCAAATTTGTTTACAAGAACAATAAATAACATGTTCAAACATGTCTTGTTTACTTCTTTAGAACATTATTTAAACCTACTTTGAACATTATTTCCATATTACATGTAAAATAATGATACTTTTCACCATTTATTTGGGCTTATGAAAAAAATGCAACATTAAATAATAAATTTATTGTTCTCTTCAGGTGTGAGTTAATTTGTCGTTTTATTATGAACACTTACAGAATTATGTTTAGCTTTTATTTATGTAAACAAGTTTTACTTTACAAATAAGATTTTGTATATTTATGGCATTTTAGTTATTTTTCTACTTTTCTTTATATTAAACAATTTAGAAGCATTATATTTTATTTGATGAAAATATATAACATATTTATACAACTGAGATGTCAAAAAGGTTCAAAACCAAACTGTTATTGAAACATTTTTGATATGTTTTATAATTTCCTTAGGATAGGGTATTGAAGACTAGATTTTCATTTAAACTTCTGTAAAATTTTGTTTCAGCATTTTTTATTTAATTTATTTTTAATTATCTAAAAGATAGTTTGCGTGTCATCTGTAGCTATATCTTAGACTTCAAGTTAGATGATGGTTCAACTTAAGATTTTCTTAAACATCAACATGTATGATGCTTCTGAGGACAAACACTTTTTTGACTATAAATGTTAAACATTCAGTACAGTCGAATTGTTTTTTCAAAAGTTTTAAAGTGAAGTAAAAGTATTAGATGTATAAATCGTTTTTAAACGCTATTATAAAAATGTTTCTATAATATTAGCTTAATGATGAAATTTAACATATAGGCAATGTAACTATCAAATCACTCTCTAGTGAATAATATTTATGATTTTGTGGGCATTAATGTGAAGGAAATATTCAACTACTACCCTCAGGGTTCGCCCTTTGAATCTCGTGAACAGTGTAGTGGAAGCCAGTAGCTAAATTTTCCTACACATTAATGTCCGAAAAATCATAAAATATAATGAATAAAAAACCATGCAATGACAAATTAACTTATCAATATTCAATTATTCAAAAGTACATGTAAATAACATTTTTTGGAATCAATTGTGCCGGTCTTTTTAGAAAAATGCGAGATATACAAGTTAAATGAAATGTTTCTACTTCGTTAGAGTGAATATTAGGATGCTATTTTGTGCTGGAATGTACAGGCGTAAAGAAAATTCTTACTTAATATCAAACATAAACAGTAACTCATAAAATGGGAACACGCTCAAGAAGAAGAATGTTCTTTTCTATAATGATTTATTCTCTTTAACTTTTAATTCTTCGTAAATGTCGAAGTTTTGTTACTCTTAATGTTACTCTTAAGATTATTTTATTATTAAATAAATTGTTTATAATATTAACTGTTTAGGTATAAATAAAATTCAAGAAAACATTACATGATCGTTGAATGTCTATTGAATTATTTAAAGGCGCTTTAAAGTCTAAATCGATGAATTTATGGATAAAAATGTATTTGAGCAAGTCAATAGACGAGCTCATGCAAACCGTTTTTACTTGTTTTTCTTGATTTTCTTATTCTTTTGTTTCTTTTTGTTTCCGTTTTACTATAAGGAAACATTCGGCGCATATTTGATTGCCATTGTAACGCTTTCCTTTATCAGGTTTTCTGACTACGGACCTTTATCACTTGAACATCTATGGAAGATGTAATCCTTGAGAAACTTCTGAAACTGAATTGTGTGAATTTCCTAAATCCAACGAACTATTGAGGTGGTCTGCATATTTTCCTTTCCGTTAATAACCCGAAACGTGATTTCGTCATTGAAATGAACTTTCTTGCGACTATCCAAAATATTTTTATTCTTGGCGGTGAAGTAATTTTGATCAAAGGTCAACTTGGTTTTTCCAAAGTGTCGGAATCTGGAAAAAGGAATTTTTGTGTTTTCCTTATCCTTGTAGACATACTAGGTCATTCCGTCTTAGCTCTCTTGAACGTTTTATTAAATGGTCATTTGCTTGTTGTTGATTGGTCTTAATTGGGGCTTTGGCAAAAAATTTAAAGTAGTTATCAAACGGATTTTATCATTGATTCGTCAATTTACTTCAGTGGTTCTTCTTTCTTTAAGTTAAATCAGTTTTTATAAAGAAAACTTATGTAAACTTTCATTTTCATCGTGCAAATCGTTAAACCATTTAATTAGAAAATATTTTAGATTTGTTTAAAAATTCTTACAAAAATTTGGCATGCAATAATAATTTGTTAAGTAAAAGAGGCTCAAACTAAGATATTTTTTACTGTACTGTCATATGCTTAGTGAAAACATAGAAATGTTTTGTAACGTGCTGATTATTTTAAAGGGTAACTATTTCATAAAATTTGTATTCGTGTTTTATTTTTATTATAAAATACCAAGTTTTATTATCGATGAAACATTTTGCTTAAGTTATTCAATAAAATATTGACAAACTATCCCTTTTGAATTATTGACTACAATTAATTAGACATTTGATGTCTAATATTCAGTACATGCAACTTGCCTCAATAGTCCTGTTTTAGTAATGTAAAATAATTTTCACATTTCTTATCATTCGTGTAACTTACCTAGAAATTTAAAAAAAACATAAGAAATAATTTATCACAGAGCTTTAAAAATTCACATGAAACATAAATAAAATAAATAGATAAAACTCACTTAACGCAAGGGAAATAACTGTAAAGGCGAATTGTAATTACTGCCATCAGGAAAAAGTAAACCTTCATTGGTCATGTTGTTTGAAGAGCTAAATCTGGACAGCTAAGGGCTGGATTAAAAAATAATTCTTCACATTTATGCCCGCAAAATTGTAAACTAATATAGTGAAATAAACTGCCAATGAAAATAAAACGTAAATTCACGTTTTTTTCGTGCACATTTCAAAAAATATATTAGACTATACCACTGGAGAAAGTGCATAATGCATTCAATGTAAGCTGCTGAAAGTAGCATTTGTAAAAATTCACATTTATGCCCGCAAATTCTAAATAAAAACCTGTTCACTGTATCACTAGACCAAACAATCTTCAATATTGTTACATATGCTTACTGGTTGAAAAAGGAGTATGATGAAAACAATCAAATAATTAAATAAATAACAATTTAGATGAAAAAAATAAAATTATAAAAATGAAATATATTTTTGTTTACCTGAAAGGAATTCTTTTGAAATGGAGTAAAACCTTTAGCTTGGAACATAGTCACGGGGGGTATAAGATTTTTTAAATCAGTACTACCATGCTGATAAAAATATGGATTTAATTATACTATTGTAAATTTACTAGCGCGTTGCTATAATATTTTTATTTTCGTATAAACTTATTTTGAGGCAACAATATGGTTTAAAATAAATATATTTTTATAAACAAGTTTAAAACCTATGGAAAAAAATGTTATATACAATTTCATAGACTTTATTAACATTTATTAGTATTCTTAATATTATTACCTCAATAATAATTTAGAGGTTTGCGGGCAGAAATGTGAATAAATATATTCAATTGTTGCCCTCAGGTGACCAGAGCTCGCTCTTCAAGCTACGTGATCAATGGAATCTTATTCTTATTAAAATTGCTGTTAATATTATTTTTTTAATGTGAGTATATTTTATTATAAATATATTTTCAACTAAGGTGTATTCATATTAACTTTTTAATATTTTCTGTTAATTTTTAGTTTGTAAATACTTGTATTTATTGTTATTTTGGGATTGTTTTTGTCTTAATTTGATGATTTCTGATACTGTGATTCATTATTTTGTTTCAACATTAAAAACATGAAAAAACATTATTATTATGTTAATTTTATTTTCATTATTATTACCCTTGTTACTTTCATTATTTGTGCTGATGTTTCTAAATAGCATTTTCAATTATAATAATAAAGGAGCATCGTTAAACGAGGCAATCGTTAAACAAGACAATCGTTAATCAAAACACATTAATTCATTATAAAATGCTTCGAAGCTAATTTAATTGATCGTAAAACAATTTATTGTTTTAAGGAATAAACGAGATGTTCATCGGCACAAACATTTTTGACGGTCGACTGTAAAATATGAGCAAAATACTATTCTTAAGATGTTCCGAAAATAATTTCGTTTTATGCTGCCTTAGTTAGATGGTATAACCGAAATTTATTTATGAAAATATGTATCAATTTTTTATTCTAACAAAGAAGAAGGTTAAAAAATTTCAAAGCACATGACAATAGACATATATTTTAGTTGTTACCTTATTAATGATTCACAAGATTTGCTTTTCAAATCCAAAAGATATAAATCAAGGTTTGTAAAACATTATTTTCGAAAGAGATACAAAATATATTTTGCTCTACATAAAACGTGCTTGACTTGTGTGCCAATAAATCCACCTTATCTCCCAATATTAAATGCTAATCACCTGAAAGAAGGTACATTTCACCCAACTGTGTCGGGATCCAAAAGCGAGAACTCACTCGTGGCTTGAACGCCTATCAATCCAAGTCCATCGAGTTGATAGCAACATTTGACAGAAGATCTGATAAGATAAGTTATCTGCAATAAATAACATTGATCGTAATACAGATAGAACTTTCACCCAGATTCTCACTAACATGAATTACTTATCGCAAACTTTTTCGACTAATTGAGATGTTTATCTCGACCTGTTAATCTAAATCATATTCAAAATTTGTATTTTATAAAGTATGAGATGGACGAAACATAATTTGATTTACATTTCAAATTTTATATTTTTATTCTTCACAAGTGAAAGTTCTACGTCAACAGCATACGTTATATAAACTTAAATATGCACACACATACACACACACACACACACATATATATATATATATATATATATATATATATATATATATATATAAATATATATATATATAAAAATACACATAAATATAGACATACACACACACATATATA
>JARUHE010348518.1:0-10166 GCA_031471125.1 Archaeomysis grebnitzkii | reverse complement strand
TTATTTATTCATATTATTTATTATTTACATTATTTATTTATTCATATTATTTATTATTTACATTATTTATTTATTCACATTATTTACTATTTACATTATTTATTTATTCATATTATTTATTATTTACATTATTTATTTATTTATCACGATAATGCTAGACTTTCCTTAAATACTGAAATATGGCTTGCTCCCAATTTCTGTGCAAAATATTTTTTTCCTAAAAATTTTGATGTGCTTTAAACGAATATGAAGGTTAAAGTTAGCGGAAATGAAGATTAAAGTCCCTAAAGAGAGTTTAAATTTATGAAACCTTTAGTGGTTTCTATCTAATTTAGTGGTTTCAGTGACTTTTCCTAACTGTTTTAGCGTGTTTTAATGAAATTGAAAACCAGATGTTTGGCTATTTCCAGTGAGTGCGAGGAAGTGAAAATTTCAACTCTCTTTATGGACTTTAATCTTCATTTCCGCCAATTTTAACCTTCATATTCGTTTAAAGCACATCAAAATCTTTAGGAAAAAAATATTATTAATACTAAAATACATCTCAGTATTAATAATAATAATAAAGTAAATCTCATTACTATTATTGTCAAATGTAAATACTACAGTAAACCTCAATATTAATAATAATAATAAAGTAAATCTCATTACTATTATTATTATTAATACTAAAATACATTTCAGTATTAATAATAACAATAAAGTAAATCTCATCACTATTATTATAAATACTAAATTAAATCTCGCCTTATAAACGTTGCCCCATTTCCCTGCATCAAACGGATGTAGCTTCTCCAGTCGACAGAGTCGTATGTTGTACTCGTCACGATACACGATCGGTAATTTATCTTCAGTGTCGAAATAAAGACATTTCGATTTCTTGTCTGGCATAATTATGTAATACCTGAAAAAAAAATTTGCAGGATTACCAAATAGGAGAAATGGATGTTAATGAAGGGAATTTAGACAGCTGCTGAGCATATGATACTTCACCCTAGATTAGATTAGATTAGAAGGACAAAGTTTACAAAGAATGACATTTTTATTTTGTAATTTGTTTTATAAATTACTTGTAAAATAGTTTCGAAGTGATATACAAGGTGAATATGAGCCGAATATGATCATTATTGACGAAATTTAATAGAAAAATACAAAAAAAGTTTGCTTAGGAAACATACATCTGCCATTGCAAGTTGCTAGCAAGAAGTGATATACCTAAAACAGAATTGAAATTGACCACACTTTTTGGAGAAATTTGAACATAGCTAATAGGTGTTTTCGTCACTGGAAACCATTTGAGGAGCAAAGTTTAGTTAGGTTAAGTGGGGTCACAATAATGCTAAACTTTGCTTAAATTAAAAAAAAAACTTTTCAGTATTTTTTTTTTATTTTCAATTCTAAAGTTGCAATTTACTTGAAATTACTTCAGTGCTTGTTCATTTTTTTAATGTCAGCACGGCATGTTGCAGTGATAGGTTAAGCGATTTTGTCAGCATATTTAAATATAATTATGAAAAATCTTTGTGGATCCGGTTACTGGTGCCCATACAAAAAACATTGAAAGAATGTGGTCGGACCTCCCAAAGTATGGCCGTCAAAAGAATCTTTTTATCGGTTATTTAGCAAGGGCCTTGTTATTGAAAAACTTGCTAAATCAAGAATGTGTCCATCAATTTATGTTAAGGCTGTGCATTTATATGATCCTGGTTATTAAAAAATGGTAAGTATTTTGTTTTATTTCAGTTTTTTTATTTATTTTAATCTCGTTTCTAAGTATTTTTTCGGCAAAATAGTGACAGAGCGGGAGCGAAGTGTTATGTCATGCACAGTTTATGTAAATGAGAAAATAAATACTCAGACGCAGTAGAGCAGCCTAATAATTAATGAAAAAGCAAATAAAGTAAAAATAAATTATTTTGAAAAACAAACCAAAAGTGGAATAGAAGCATACAGCCTCCTCCTATGAATGCCATTCATTGACTGATGTGATTCACCGAAGTAAGCAGTAGGAAGTCTGTAGGGTAAAAATGTAACTAGGCAGCTGGGATAACCAGTGAAAGGTGTGTAGATACTTCTCAAATTCCTTAAATATGTTAGGCATTATCGTGACCTCACCTAACCTAACCTAACGTGACTTTGCTCCTCAAATGGTTTTCGGGGGGCAAAAACACTCTAAACATAAACATATGTACTGTTGAATAAATTTGGTTTAAACCTTGCACTTTGCAAAATCTAGCAACTTTCAAAAGCGTGGGGTATTTTTTGTTTAGTAGCAACATACACTTGTCTTATTTCCTATAGTTCGTATGGTAAATGTTGTGAAATCACATCCCATCTTATCAAAATATAGCCCATTTATTCGACAGTAGGTTTTCCTGAAATCTTATTTTAAAGTAAATATATCTGCTCAACTGAAGAAAAATAGGCTACCTTAAATAGATTTTTCACAAAATTGAATCCTTTAACTGAATTCATTTTTTTTACATTATTCATTTAATTTGCTGAAATTTGGTGAAACTTCACGATGGCTATGCTTTTTTATGACAACGGCATATTAAACCAAAGCACTTTCTTTTGAAAGTTCTAGAAAAACTACAGAAATTTATCTAACTTTGATAAATCTTAACAACGGGCAAGCAATTGTACGAAAATGTCATATTTTGGAATTAACCACTCGGCAGCGTGTAATGGACCTGCTTATGAAAAAAGGTTTATGAAATTATTTTTTTTAAGTCTTAGAAAAGCTACAGAAACTCACCTAACCCAACTTTCTCAGACAAATAGAGTGTAAATATATAAATAAGAGGACCATTCCAAAAAATTAATGGCGGAAATAAATTTACATTTGTGATATATAAAATGTTATAATTAGTTTAACATTGCATTTATTTTAATAATTTGTAGCTAAAAGAACACATTTCACTAGATTATAATTTTAATAGAAGTTATTTTTGCAAAAAAAACTCTATTGAAAAATTGCATGATCAATATTAAGATTAACCCTAACTCAACCTAATCCAACTCTCTCGTATGTACAGAGTGTAAATATAAGAATGAGAGCACCTACAAAACAACTCACGAAAAAAGATAAATTATTAAAGTAAAAGGGTGTTTCAATAATTCATTGTCATAAAAAAGCATAGCCGTCGTGAAATAGGTTGTGCCCTTCAACCATGTTTTGGGGTTTTAGAATTCAAAAAAGTTTTGGGGTTATGCCCTTCAGCCAAGTTTTGGGGTTTTAGAGTTCAAAAAATCAATGGCGACCACTAAAATCCTTAATTTGTGTACAACTGTCAGTGTGCTTTAGGTAGTTATCCTTTAAAGCCACTATTGTTGCCAGGGCATAACCGTTCAAAGACTTCTTGAACAAAAGCCTTATTACGTTCATTCTATGTTCTCTCATTTATAAATATGAAAAATCAATTTCATGTTGATTTTGTCAAGAATTCGTACATGCGAGGCAATTTTATGTTATATCTCTTTATAAATACATGTTATTTATATAATAAGCTGTTGGTTCTTATAGAAAACTAATGGTAAATGCTTGCAGTTCAATATTATGAAACATATTTTTTCTCTGTTTAGTATTTACATAGATTCTATGAATTTTAGTAAAAGATCAAAGAAAATATTTGGAATCAATTTAGTAATTCTTATAATTTTATGTTTTTTTTACCTCTGCCACCAGCAATTTTCTAAAGATAATGAATTCTTGAACAGCTTGAATAAAATAGTAATACTCCGATTGTTTCCTTATTCAATGTAACTCATTTTTCACAACCTTTGCTGCCAATTTTTCTTCTAAATCACTTTTTTTACATTTCAGATAAAAAAAAACAAAAATATTCAGAAAAGATAGTAAATATTTTTGTTTGATTATTAAATGAAATTCATAGAATCTATGCAAATACTAAAAGAAGAAAAAATTACATTTCATAATATTAAACTGCAAGCATTTACCATTATTTTTCTATAAAATCCCAGTACTAATTATATAAATAACATGTATTTATAGAGAGATCTCTGAATTAAAAATTACCTTCCATGTATGACATCTTGAACAAAATTCAACTTGAAATTGATTTTTCATATTTATAAATGAGAGTGAGAGAACAGAGACGGAACCTAATAGGGCCATTGTTCAAGAAGTCGTCCAATAGTAATGCCCTCTTATGATGAACTGCCTATTAAAGACCAAGTGCAAAGTTCACGTAAATTGACCCACAGCAAAAGGTGAAGGTATGGCACGACCTTCAAGTGTAATCACGATAAGAATTGGTTAGAGCCGATGCTTATAAGAGAAAATTAAATTATATTTAAGAAGTCAACTTTATTTTTAATATAAGCTATAAGGAAGCTAATTTGAGCACATACTTTTTTTGAAACTCCAAAAACAATACAAAAATCCAAGTTTATTTTTATGTAGATTTTAATTAATATAGATATTTTTTTCAGCTCTTAATTTTTGAAAATAAAAAAAATATGTTTAAAATAAAAAAGTTATAATATTCATTCAGAATCTTATCAAAATGAACAAATGGAATTGAATCCCTGTTAAGAAAATCTTTCAAAACCATTTAAACAATTTAATTTTTTATTGTGATTAGAAAAAAAGAAGAAATTTGTAATGTTGAATAAAAAAAAACTTTGTTAATAGATCAATCTTTTAAAAAAAATTCAGTTTGAAAGTTTTTTGAAAAGTGAAAATGAATCAAGAAATTGATGATGCTTTAAAGACTGCACTGGATGAAACACAAATACTGGTCGTCTCCCCAACAGCGGTTGAAAGTGGCTGCATCAACCCGTGTATGTCGATGAATGAAACCGAGATACTTTTATGTGATGATGAAAGTTCCCTCAAAAGTTGTGGCCAGATAAAATTGGAAGTCGATAGGAAATTATCTTCAATCGAGTTGTTCAACAATCCAATATCATTCAATTATTCTTACGACGAAAGCCTGTTGAAGGAGAACAAGGCTTTAGAGCAGGGCCAAAGCCACCCTGACCTTAAAAATGACAAAATACAAGATTTTTTCTCGCAAAATTACAATTCTTTCGAAGTGGTTTCTTACGATCCACTTAAAAGTGAAGACATCCAATCATCAAGTAAAGCTATAGATGAGAACAAATCCGATGTTTTGTTTTTGGACACACTTGAAAATCAAAATAATTCTTCGATAATTTTTATGACAATTCCTTCTCAATCCGACTGCAACATAGATTCTCAAACAATCGACGCCGATTCTTCAGTTTTTACATTGGATGAACAAAATTGTGTTGCGTTTAACACAATTTTCATCCAAAATCCTGAGGTAAGTCACGATGAAAACATTCCGCAAACATTTGAAGCATCTCTGGAAAGTGGGATTCAAAATGCCAAAGAAATAGCAATAAGCAACCTAACCACCATTGAGGAGAGAATAGCTGCACGTAATCTTTTACTACCGAGACCCATCTCCAGAAAGCGTCTAACAACCAACAGCTATGTTGAATGTGGCGTCTGCAACATGAAGATGAACCGAGAAACAAAAAAGCATTCCAGCATCTGCAACACGAAGTTGAATCGAGAAACAAAAAAGCTTTGCCATGTATGCGGTATGTGTGGTTTCAAATTAGACTCGAATAAAGAAATCATTGAACATGAAGCAAAATGTAGTTCAGAAAATCATCCGTTCAAGTGCAATTACTGCGAAGATACTTTCACCAAAATCTTGTTTCTGAGCGACCATGTTCGGGTAATCCATTGTGTGACGTGTCCACACGAATGTCGCATATGCTCGAGAATGTTCCAAAGAAGTCACGACTTGAAAATTCATCTCAATCTTCATCTTGGAATCAAGAAGAATGTTTGTGATGTCTGTGGCAAGCTGTTCAATCACTCGTCCAACCTCATTCGACATCAGCGAATTCACACCGGAGTCAAGCCGTACCTGTGTCCAATCTGTGGTGTCCGGTTTGCCCAGTTGTCTGCAATGCATAACCACAAAGAGATTCGTCACAACAACAAGTCAAAAACCTGCTTGCAGTGTCCATCGATATTCAAGACAAGTTTCAGTCTGAAAAATCACGTGAAAAATATGCATAACGGCGGGGCAAGTAATGCTCCGAAGATATTTAAACCCAGATGTTACTACTGCCGAGTCTGTGGGGACAAGTTTAGGCTAAAGTCGCATTTGATTGCGCACGAAACGTCACATCACGGTGGGTCTGAATTCAACTGTCTTTCTTGTTCTAGAACCTTTCAAACTATTGACGAAATCAAAACACACAGCTGTTCAGCTTCTTCTAATAAAAAATTATTACCAGTTCTAAATCTTCCTTCAAGAAATGAACTTAGTGAAAATGATGAAAATAAACTGCCTGCAAAAGATGATATGCTTGTTATTTATTTGAATCCAGGCGAAGAAAATTCGACTTTTTTTGTGCAAGAAGTTGAAGATAAGAACAGCCATTCCAAGGATGTGATTATGATCAATGTTGATGGAAACTTGGACTTGGACTCGATGAGTTTCGAAAAAGATGTTTCCGAAGTTAAGCAAATTGTTGAAGAAAATAAGAATACCAATTTTGTGCAAACCTACATTGACGACATATCGGAAGTTCTTCCAGCCGATGACTTTTTGGTCTCTCCAACCGACAGTTCTAATGATCAGCTAAATGTGACGAAGGAAAAAGACGACACTGCTCCAAAAGTTGACAGTTCACCACCAAAGAAATCTTTCATTTGCAAGGAATGCGGAAAAGAATTTCGCAAGAAATGGAATTTGCAGCAACATGAAGCCACGCATGATTCGTCTCTACACAGGTACTTCTGCAAGCACTGTGGAAGGTCATTTGCCTATCGTTCCACCTTGACTAAACACGAGGCACGGCACAAGCCATCCTGGCACGAACCTGTTCATAGCTGTCCTCTGTGTGACAAATCCTACGCAAGCATTTCATCACTACAAAGTCACCACAAGAGAGACCACCTGAAACAGCGACGATTTTCGTGCGACATTTGTGAAAAAAAATTCTTTTATAAATCCGACTATGATTATCACAAAAGGATTCACGCTAACGACAATTGCTACATCTGCTTCGCTTGCGGCAAGAAGTTCTCGCACTTGTCTCACCTGCATCGGCATGAAAGACTTCACACCGGAGAGCGGCCTTATAAATGTTCGGTAAGTTTTTTTATTTATTTAAAATATTAAAATTTCAGTATAACCACAATTATACTATCAGACAATAGCAGTAGTTATACTAGCAAGCTATGGCTACAGTTATACTAGCAAGCTATGGCTACAGTTATACTAGCAAGCTATGGCTACAGTTATATTATTAAACTGTATCTACAATTATATTATCAGGCTATATCTGCAATAGTATTGAAACTAGTTGTAATGAAGTGATTGCATGAACATTCTTTTCAGTAGACCAGCTATTTACATAATACCAATATTTTGTTAAAAGAACTTTTTAAAATTTCTGAACATTTTGTAATAAGAATTTTTTTTATCATCTTGTACATTTTAAAAATCTACTGAGGTATTACTTTTCCGTTGTTTCTGTCGTCTTCTTCATCAGTGTAGTAGTCATATCCAAAATATTTAAGGTTTCTTGTTTATTGTCCTACAGTCATCATTTATATTTCCAATAAACAGTTATAAAGTGTACATAAAAAAATTCCAAATGATACTTTTGAGGTATGGATTTCTTATGAAATTTTTTTTTTGGAGATAACCATATTTGGTAAAAGATTTAAGTTTTTTTGGGCATATTTGCAAGTCATTGTTGACTGCGGTCCTCTGGTTAATTATGGCGATTGTTTTTATTTTGATAAATTTCAAGATGAAACATAAAAATGAAAAAGTTGGTGTGCCTACAAAGAGTTTTTTTGGTATACTAAATACCTGCAGTTTGCTTGCAATTCAAAAAATATTTTAAGAAGAATGTTTTATATTGAATAATTTTGATCACAAAGAATGTATTCTAATACAATTTTATGATTCTAATCCGATGTTCTTTTCAGCATTGTCCGAAAGGCTTCATCCAGGCGGTGTCTCTTCAAGAACATCTGAAGAAGCACGACAAGGAGGAGGAAGATGCAACGACCAAACCTCAATTGGATTTGGACGTTCCGTGCGAAAAAATTGTCGTCAATGTGAAAGAAGACCATTCGCTCGACATATTCATGAAGTGACAGCCTTGTTCATGTTCACGAATTGGTCATGATTGTGTTTAAAAATGATCATGAGTAGTCCTGGATTTTGGTCAAGCCTACTTGATCATTTAAGAACATGTTTTATATAAATAACAATTACAGCCGACATTGTTCAATGAATACTCTTCGCCATTTCACAAATATAAATTTTATTTTTGCTAACATGTCATGTGGCGCTTTCTCCAAGTCGGGGTTTGCTTAGCATTTTAGATTTTAAGAAGACTGTCTCAATGATAGAATGGACAGAAATATGATCTGTTTGTGCAGCATTATCTTTGCAAAAAGTATAAATCATGAAAGCTACAATAGAAACGTTCTATCTAACAACCAAATAATGATGCTGTCAATTAATTTGAAAAAATCACAGTAATAATTAAAACTTTGCACACAATAATATTTTTGAGTGTGCTATTTAAATTATTTGTTTGTTGACCTATATTTGTCTTTCATATATCAAATGAACAGTTATAGGATACAAATATTTGTACATTTTTCAAATAGAAAATAAGAATAAGAATAATGAAGTGTAAATTCTATACTATGAAAATCTAACCTAGATTTTCACAGTATGAAATTTATAACAAAAAATAATCATTTATGATTTCATTATTATTATTATTATTATTATAATAATAATAATAATAATAATAATAATAATAATTAATTTTTAACTTCATTGTTCTTATTTTTTTTTTGAAAAATGTTCGAATATTTTGCTGCTAATGGTACGTTAAAAGTTCCCAAGTGATATGTTTTGAGAAAACTTATAATTATAATTAAATATAATTAAATATAATTAATTATAATTATAATTATTGAGATATAACAACTTTTACGATAAATTTGTGGGGAGATGCCATATTTTTTTTATTGATATGCAGTAATCATTTATGTGAAAAATAATTTGTTTTCATTTACACGAGACTGGGAACCACGGTCCTCTGATTTTTTTTGTAGTTTGAATTTTTACTCGACAATATCTTCCACTTTGTGGGTATTACATTCCAATGACTTGAATGCATTTATATAACATCTAAAACTTGTTTTATTCTTTTTATATTGGAGGAAGTTTTTTATTTTGATTTTAATCTTTAAAAAATATTTGTTTTTTCATAGTTTGACTTGATTTGTAAAACAATAGATTTTAAATGAAGTGAACACCATTTTATCTATAAAGTAGAGTTTCTGATGAGATTCTGTGTTTTCAATTTGTAGCAACATTTCTGATAAGATATATTTCATTAATATTTTCATTTGATTTATGCACCAATAGAGTGGAAGGACTGTACCAAATTTAATCAAGGTGAATTTTTGATTAAATGATATTTTTTTATCTGTATGTCCTCTTTGATTGTTTTTTTTATATATAAACTTGCTGAATGGTTGCCAGACATTTGAAAAGTTTTATTTTTTTTTGGTAATTAAGAAATGGTATCAACACTGCAATAAAGAGCTTGATTTAAAATAAATTTTGAAGAAAGAAACCAAACACTTAAGATATATTTTTTTTTAAACGTTTAAATTTTTGAATAAAAACTTCAGATTTTTTAATAAATTATATCGGGACTTTTTTCTGAAAAAAATAACATTTGTGTTGAGAATTTTAATATGTCACAAAATTACAATTTAAAAGCTTTGTCAATATTTTTAGACTTAACTTTCAAATTTCAAACAAATGTTCAAGGCATGTTGTCAACTGCATTTCTTCTTGATTCAAATCACATTGACACAATGTTATATAATTTCGATTTAAATCAACTTTTCTCGATTTAAATCACATTGACACAATGTTATAAGATTTCGATTTAAATCAACTGTTCTTGATTTAAATCACTTTGACACAATGTTATAAGATTTCGATTTAAATCAACTTTTCTCGATTTAAATCACATTGACACAATGTTATATAATTTCGATTTAAATCAACTTTTCTCGATTTAAATCACATTGACACAATGTT
>JARUHE010348507.1:0-10167 GCA_031471125.1 Archaeomysis grebnitzkii | reverse complement strand
TATATTGGGTTTGTTGCTTGACAAACCTCAATTCAACTCTCAAACAATGGTTGAAACAACGTTGGTTGCCCACTGGGGTATGAAAAAGTGAAGAATATGATCGGAACTCATTTTATTTAATATAATGGGCATAATTCAAATAACCATTTTTTGAGTAAATTCTATCAATAAATAATATATTATGTGTCCTCATATTGCTTTTATAATTATTTATATGCGTGCTTGCATACTGGACACTAATTAGGCGTAGGTAAAAACATTAAAGTTGGTTTTTAATATGTCATGCTACTGTTTATTTATATTTGTTCAGTGATTGTCCCATAGTTAACTTAAAAAATGGATACATTTTTTGTTGAAAATGCCTCCAAAAACATCACTAGAAGCCAAAGAGCTAAAACCAAATATTTTCCAAAAAGGAATTATCGCAATTCAAAATTGCAAGAGAATTGAACTGCTAAGGAAATGATGAGCATAACCCGATTAAAAGTTAGAATTGAACGAACCATGATGGTCAAGCTCGCATAAAGTGTACAACTCTGAGGTAAAGCAGATTGCTGAAATGGACATCTCTGGCCGATAGGAACACACTCTTTTGATATAGATGCTGAGTTCCAAGCAGCAATAAGGAAAGATATATCAGGACGTACAGTGAGAAGAATTTTGTCAAAAGCTAGACTCAAAGGATGCCAGGCAAAAAAGAAACCGTGGCTGTCATAGGGGAACCAACGCCCACTCTATTACAGGCCTTTCACATCGAAACCTTAGTTACACAATACGTTTTCGACTCATCTTTTCTTGATACGCGATTAAATTTCTTGTCGTTCAATCAATGTTAAAATAGTTGATCCACTATCAACAAAGTTGATCACATATCAAGAAAGGTTAAGTCGAGATCGCAGTTATGGTTTGTATCTATGCTACCAGTTGTGTTTCCAATGTTTTTTTAAAACTAACAAAAATTCCTGGCAGGTATGTATAACGCCTGTAGTAGAGTCGGCGTTGGGTGAACAAGAGTAAGTGGGTATTTTGGGCGAAAGAATATGAGTGTTGTTGATTGGGTTAAAGTTGATTGGTTCGATGAAAGCAACTTTGAGGTAGGATTTTCACATCAGTTTTCACCTATTTATTACATTTGGATTATTGAATACATTTTATGTTGGATTTGTATTGGATACACAATAATGATAAAAAAAATCTTTTTTATTCTCAAATCTTGAGAAGGCACAGTAATTATTTATGTTCATCGAAGAGTAGTAGAAGGTTATGGTCCAAGATTTGTTGTCCTAACAGTCAAACTTGGGGGTGGCAGTGTAATAGTTTGGGGCTACATGTGGTCTTCAGGCCCAGGATTGTTATTCATTTCTGATGGCAGAATGGATTCCAACACTTACACCAGCATGTTAGACTAGGTTTATCAACCCTTTAAGGTAAATCCTTCAATGATGACATACCAGATGGCTTATCCTCCAACAATGATACTCAATGATACACCTCGAGAGTGTGAAAGATTTGTTTTGAACAGAAAGTGACGATGTTGATGGTCGGTCCTCGCAATCTCTATGAGGAAATGCAAAAATGTTTAACTTTATTGTGTCAAATACGATATAAAGGTGAAATTAAAAACGACGACCCCAAATCAGCTAAGTGGAAGAAGAAGGATATGGAGGATATGAATGAGAATAAGATTAAGAGAAAAAGAAGAAGAAAAATATAGAGTAAAAAATAAAAATAAGAATAAGGATAAGGAGAACATGAATCAAAAAAATTAAAAGAGAGAGAAAAGGAAGAAAAAGAAGAAGAAGAAGAAAAGGGAGAATAGGAATAGGAAGAAGAAGACAAAAAGGGAAACAAGAAAAATAAAAATAAAATGAAAGGGAAAAGAAAAGGTAAGTAAGTGTGTTTTACTTCAACTATTATTGTCTAGCTAATCTAGTACATGCTTATAAAAAATGTGTTCAATCAAAACTGTAAACATTGAAAGTGTTAAAAACAGCGTAGCTATAATAATAATATAGTAAAAAATAACAATGTTATAAAAATAACAACAATAAACAATATAAAACAAAATTAAGATGATACACTAAAATCAAATGTAATTCACAATTATTTAGAAAACAGTTACTGAGCCTTAAATATTGAAGAAGTTGATTGAATCACAAACTAAATCAATTAAATTAATAATAAATAAAAAAAGTAAATAGAGGCGGGCAATTAAAATAGAGGTCGAATTATATTCAATTAAATATTTCAGTAATAAGGAAGAAATACAAAATTTAAAAATTGATTAAATACGAAAAAGAAAAATGTTTATAGAGAAAATAAATTCCATCAACGAGTTTTAATATCAATGAAGAATATTTATTCAATTGATGAGCTCAAGAAGTTATTTCCTTTTATTTGTGCATCCCTTCTAAATTAATATTTCAGTGTAAAATAAAAAAAAATAACTAACAGTTCAGTGAAAAATAAAAATAAATTAATAGTTCAGTGAAAAATAAAAAATAAATTAACAGTTCAGTCAAAAATTAAAAATAAATTAATAGTTCAGTCAAAAATAAACAGAACAAAATCAACTAAAAATACATTTCATTTTTTAGAGAAATTTATAATTAACCTTTGTTATGAAAATATTAGAATGAATGTTTTCTCCCATTGAATGCAGTATAAAGCAATAAAACACCATATCTTACATAATAATATACTATCTGGTATAATCAAATTCAGGTAACTATAAATGTAAACTAGTATAATCTAATACCGCTAACTAGTTAACTAGTATTACCCAATATAAGTTATTATATAAGCAAACTGGTATAACTAAATACCAGTTAAGGAATATGCAAACTAGAATAGGGCAATACCAGTATTATCCGATAGCAGCTACTGTATATGCAGACTAGTAGAATTAAATACCGGTTACTGGATATACAGACTAGTAAGATTAAATACCGGGCTCTGGACAAGTAACCAATAGCAGTTACTGATATATTAGATGTTGTAATCCAATACAGATTCATGGAGCGGCAAACTAGCGTTATTGGGTAATACAAATCGTATAACCGACCACTGGTCAATGTTTATTCAAACGAGTATAACCCAATGTAGGTTACTGTATGTAGATACATCAAAGTATAAGGTAATCTGGGATACTTAAATTACAAATTAGCATAACCCAATACTGATTATTGGAAATAAAAACAAACATCGACCACTGTGTATGCATCTAGTATCTAGTATCTAGTATCTAGTATCTAGTATCTAGTATCTATTATTTGAGACACGACTTAGCGCCGCAAAACCAAATGCGGTTACTGGCAATACAAAATAATGCAACACCTTGTCGTACCATGTCCTATAAAAGGAGAAGGTGGGAGACATGAAACATTCCTTCTAAAAATATTCCGTCACAACCCATGTCAGTTTATGGGAAAGTGAACAACTGATCCCAACACCAACCCAAATTAATGATCTAGTAGAAAAATTATATTGTATCATTGCGGTTAAGAATGTAAAGCGGTTTTACCGAAATATACAACTAGTATGGTAAGTTTTGCGTCGCAAGCCGTTTACCAAAGAGTAATGCTAAACCTAGGTTATCCACTCCCTAGGTTTAGCATTACTCTTTGGTAAAGGGTTTGCGACACGAAACTTACTATACTGATTGCATACTTTGGTAAAGCCAATTTACGTTCTTCACCGCAACATCTATATTAATTTCTTTGCAAAAGTTATATCTATTGTATCCTTTGAGTTTCATGAGAAATGTTACAACAAAAATGCCCTTTTCTATGTGACGACCTGGTACCTTCAGTCGCTAAAGGTCTACATGACACTTTAAAAATAACGTAAAAAGATATACGAAAGACATGCATAGTAAGAAATGTAATAAATAAAAGGAATAAAAGAAATAGTAAGGATTGGAATAAATAAAAGCGATAAGAAGGATTTGAATAAAAGCAAAATTTGTACAGAAAAATATTTTTATTTGAACATGAAGTTAAAACTTGATTGCGTCTCACAAAATTTATTCACAGTTAACCTAACATCAAATCACATTTTGAAGACAAATATTCTTCAGAGCTCACTCTACAAACTTAAATATCTGAACACAAATCCAATGTAAATCTATAGCTCTGGTTCTCACATTAGTATAGATTTAAAGATAATAATTTAATCACATTTATAGACTTTTTTGCATAATAACTTTTGAATAAAAGTTAATAATTAAGTAAAAGTTTTAAAACTAAAAATTATTTTAATTGTTGCTTGCACGTCATGAAAACAGGATTGCATGTCACTGGACCGCTGTTAATATTATTTCATAAATTACAATAACAAAAACATTGTTGAAGTTGGTTGGCGTTGGGTTTTTGTAGACTTTAAGGCTGATTGCTAATTTAGTTCACATTTCCGTTTTTTCAATGTTCCAATTTCTTCAAGTTCCATGCAAGGGTCTTGAAACATTTCTATTTTTTTCTCTTCTTAATAATCGTTTCATTTTTTAAATAGATTTATATTTTTGAGACAACAAAAATTGTACGACTGCAGTATCAATTTGACTCCGTTTTTCTACAGTAAAGTTTCCTCCTCCAAGGAGAACATCTTTCGTTAGTTGGCTTCCAAATAATCCCAATTGTCGTAATTGACTCAGAAGTGAACAACGATAACTATTTAGTATGAAGCAAACAAATATAAAATGGTGTGTTTTTCAGGCATCCTAAATTGAACACATTCAGGTGAATCCACAATGTTTATTATATGTAAATTAGAACTTGGACGTGTATGGCCCATTCCAGGGTAATTCTAGGTGTTTATAAGGTAATTTCTAAGCCTCTTAATTGATGGTGTATTGAAATATTCTCCTCAAGGTTTCCTTGTGGGATCCCATGTAGAGTGTGCTATTTTCAAAATTCAATTCCTGTTTTATATCCTCGTTCTTATTTTCTTAATTGGTTATCTTAAATCATTGCATGCTGGCTTCAAACCACTAATATTAGACATATTTAAAGCCTGATTTGCCAGAGTATCTCCAATTGTATTTCCTTGAATGCCACAATGAGATAGGATTCAATACAGCACAACATTTAACTGGTAAATCTTAAGGTGGCACAATAAAAGGTTTGTAATAGCTAATACAATGTTATTTATTTTAAGATCCTGCGCAACCATGGATTGGAGGACACTTTTTGAATTCACAAATATAACAAATAACCATAATTTTTGTTGTTTTTGATCAATTACAGTGGTTTTAACACTGCCTGGAACATAGCTTTCCAAATTTAAAAGAATCCTTTTATTCGAACAACTTTAGTCTAATATATTCTAATGGAACGAACATTGCATAACTAGTTTTGTCATACTGTATAGATTTTTGGACTCGTCAGTGTATATTTGAGTGTAATTTTGAAATCTCTGGAATAATTTCATCTTGAATATAGCATGTAGTATTGTTCAAACTACAATAACAACAACATTGTTTAAGTTACAACAACAACAACATTGTCAAAATTACAGTACCAATAACAATGCTGAAATTACAATAAAAATCACAGTAATTACTTAATTTTTAAATTGTCTTTATATAGAATAAAATAAATTAATTTTGTTATAAAACTACATTAAAAAGATAACTTTCAACAAAATTATAATTCAAACAATTGTCTTTAATGTTTAGTTTAAAAGTAAATTGAGTAGAATATTTATCTAGCCATCATTCAATTATGGATTGTACCCAAAATAAAATAAAAAAATGGAAAGAAAACATTTTTTAAAGTATTTAATTAATTAAAAAATAGCAACCATAGGCTCTCGAAATTGGTACAATCACAAATAAATTAATTTGATTCTCTTTTTGTTTCACTTCATGATGCGGATAAATAAAATAAACGGTGGAGGTCTTTCATAGATAGAAGACGGCTGTAGTACACATATTAAAATCGTTCACTTGACTAATTTTTATATTTAAGATAGTCAAAATTTACATACTCAAAATAACTAGTTTTTGTTAACAGTGCACACTTTTTTATTGATTTAATAAACTTATATTGTGATTAAATCAAAATCGTATTACGTTGTAGAGTGTGATACGATTTTGAGTGAATCACAAGAAACTGTCAATTGGATTATATGTATTTGGAGCTGCCAGGCGGGTAGACAAATTGGCAAGAGACAAACGTGAGCTAAACATTACCGTATATTGGAGACGATGTCATGATAAGATGATGAATGATATGAACATTGACGAGTGTGGTTACGAAATGAGCCGAGGTTTAAATCCACAGGAAGTTTATGTCAGGGATTAGTTTTATCTTCATCACCTCCTGATAAAATGGAACAAAATTTATCCATATCGCTCTTTCTCGTAAGATATGGCGATGGAATGTCTACTATAACAATCTTTGGTTAGACCTTTCATTTAAATATTTGTAAGAGATACAAAGACCGACAATAATTACAGTGAAACATTAATGGAGGACAACTGGGTACACATATCCCGAAATTTCAAGGTGTTACCCTAGTATTAGTAGAATATTTGGGATTTCAATATTAGATAAGATTGGATTGTTCACATAGTTTGAAGAGTGGGCTCCGTTCAGTCCAGGGCAACTAGAGGAGAACACGTGTATACATTTATGTTGGGTTCATACATTTACAAAACTATAAATGGATACTATCCGTGGTCACAAGAAAACATTCAAACGCTTATTTTGGAAGCTTGATTGATCATGAAAATCAAGATGACGATAGATCATTCGAGATCTCGTAAGATCATTCAAGATCTCGTAAAATCATTCAAGATCTCGTAAGACCATTCAAGATCTCGGAAGATCATTGAATGAAATAAGAATGCATTGAAAAAATTTGGCGCGAATAATCTTGAAGGAGATGCATTGACACTTAGTCACTTGAAGAGGAACATGAAATCGTCGGCAAACAACCACTTCGCCATTTGTAAACATTCTTTCAATAACTCAATTGGTTTGCTGATGTCTTAACCTTTTTGTTATTAAATCCCTTCAATAGTGAATCAGTTTCAGTAAAAGTTAGGCGAATGCTAATGTTGACTCGGTGTGTGTGAGATTTTCGTAAGAGCTCATCTGGAAAGAGTTTCCCCCTCCAATCGGCTAGTTTTGGCTAACTTTTCTAAATATTTCACCCGCTTGAACGCTGCAGAGTACCAATTTCCTAGTGGTTACAGTTTTTTGCCTGAAGTTAAAAGCTCGTCAGCACGTTTGCTCGTCAGCTTTGGAGTGAGGAAAGAAAACAAATACCGAAACATCGTTCGAAAAAGAGAGTTTAGTAAGTATGAGGAAAGAATGAAATGATGTAATTTGAAATTGAAGAAGGAGTAAAAACTTTAATGAATAAAGAACTTTTGTTCAATTCATTCATGTTGTCTAAATAAGGCAAGTGCCAATCTATCGAACTTTTCTAATCTTTTTCTCAAATTCATTTCAAGAGAGAATGAATAAAGTTGAAACTCCATTTGATTAGAAAGTTGATCGAGTTAAAAAATGTTAAGGTATTGAATAACATAAAAGATAGTACACAACTCCTTTAAACATTAATGTATCG
The DNA here is from genome assembly GCA_031471125.1 of Archaeomysis grebnitzkii. NCBI lineage: Eukaryota > Metazoa > Arthropoda > Malacostraca > Mysida > Mysidae > Archaeomysis > Archaeomysis grebnitzkii. The sequence continues at coordinate 2,592 of JARUHE010348507.1, read as the reverse complement.
AATCGTATACGATCTGGTTTTGATTGGATAAGTTAATGTCTTAGGCTACACTATTATGACTTTGTTAAGAAAAGTGAATGCTAAGTCATGGATTGCTAATTCAAATCAATGTAAACTAAAAAAATAATAATTAGGATCTTTTATATGGATCGACAATAGCACAAGTGAGGCAATCCACATTGAAATAGCATAGAGTTTACCTCACTTGTGCTATTTTCGATCAAATTATTATAGCACCATTACAGTTCTTCATTTTTTTATTTTAAACATTATTCATTTGTTAGCTCACACAAAATTATTTTAAATCGTGAATAAGGAACAACATTAAGGATAAATGAGCACGGAGAACGTCATCATTACGTACCAATTAGCTAACGAAAAAAACATTCGATTGCGCACACCTTAAGTATATTAACCTTGGTCTAACCATAACCAACAAGAAATTTAAAACTTTAATTTGCATAATGTTTTAATTGAACGATACAAATGGATCGACAATAGCACAAGTGAGGCAACCCACATTCAAATAGCATGAAGCTTACTTCACTTATGCTATTGTCGATCCATATATTAGGGGTGTTACTTAAATTAAAAAACTGGCTAAGCATTTAAAATATTACAAAAAAACGTAGGAAATAACAATATTTATAACCAATTAAATAAAATAAAATATGATTAATTAAACTAAATTAACATCACAAGAATAACAATTTCTTTTATTTGTATTGATTGTCACAAATTACAAAACCAACTGACTTATGGTTTCATATCACCAAGCGATATGATTAAAAATTTCTTATCTTACGACTTGGTGTTAAATACAAATTGTTCCACTACCTAATTTTTTATAAAAAAAATTGAAGAAGATTAAAAGGAAATATAAATAAAGCTGAAAACAAAATGATCTTTCACCATTGAATACATTTGAAAGTATTAATAATATAATAATAACATTTAGTGATTTTTATAGCGGGTCTAATCGAACTTAACCGATCTCTGCCCCGCTTCACATATCAATCTTAATATTACTACCCACATCAAGTGATGTGTACACTAAGGATATGCAGCCGAGATAAGCTTAGCACATGACATTTTAAGGGAATACAGCCACGTTCAAATCCCAATAAAATAACCTTAGAGTAGGCTCGAATCGCTGACAATGAGATTTGCCTATGCAGCATTAATCTCAAGGCAGCATTCATATCCACTCGGCCACCATCTCTCAAAAATCTTGAACACCATTTATAGTTTTTCGGAACATTTTGTAGCACCACAATTAAATGCGGGTTTTATGAAGAAGCTTATCATCAAAGTTATAACTACAGTTTCTACTTATAAAACCAATCATTTTATTTTTTTAATACAATTAAAACTGCCTGTAAGAATTGGGCTGAAATGTATTTAAAATTATTCAGAATTAAATGAACGTTAATTTGTTGGAATAGCCATTGGAGAGGATACGTGAACACATATTGGCGAGGAGTTAGGCTAGAGATGCAGTAAACCCAATATTGGGTTGGGCACATGTAAATTTAGACAGAAAAAACCTAACCTAACTGTCTGTTTAGGTAATTAATAATTTTCGTCTAACACCTTTTCTTGATGTAAACCAAAACCATATATCATTGTATCAATGTGATTTAAATCAAGATAAAGTGCGGTCGAAAAGACGGTTCAAAGTTGTGGTTACTAGTTGAGGGTAACAAGCAGTGATCGGAACCCGCCGCTCCTGAAGGGCAGTAGGTGGTTATCATGAAATGGTTTTTGTATTGAGCTCAAGAATTGGCTTTGAATTATCATTCTAAATTAGTCATACCCTCGATTCAACTGTTCTTCATCTAGATCAATTATTTTTGTTCCTGGATCAAGTTTTCTTATTTTTGTAACCAAAAAAGTTGATCCAAACACGAGAAAAGTTTATCATGGATCACGAAAAGTTGATCTAGCTCAAGAAAAGCTAGGTCGAGACCAACACATCGATTAATTGTATACTAATTGGTATTGACAACGAACAATCTCATCAGAATAATGCATTTGGTTAAAATACTGAAGCAAGATCAATTTTTTCATTTTCCATTTTCGAAGGTAGCTTAAAACATAAATTCAAACATTTTTAATAACTCATTTTTACAACATGTTCTTTAAGTCAAATTGGAAAAATGTTATTCGCTGAAAACACAACATTAAACCAACTTTTACTTTAATAAACGATAAAGAAAACAAATAAATGATAACTTGGTTATCACCTCCGTCATTAAACTTGAAGAATTGCTTCTCTGGGAAACATTTCATTTTATCAAAATTCAAATTTATTTCCACATTTTTTTATCATTTTATTTATTTCTACAAAGATATAGTTTTGTCACATAAATTATGGAAAACTAGAAAATTATTTGTGAGACCTATAAGAAATGCATTGCCTGATAATACAGCATACGAACTACCTACTCGTACATAAAATCTTAAGATGTGTGTGATAAGTATTTACACATACAAACACACACACACACCTAAAAAAAAAAAAATATATATAAATATATATATATATATATATATATATATATAAAAATATATATATATATATATAAAATA
>JARUHE010348496.1:0-10167 GCA_031471125.1 Archaeomysis grebnitzkii | reverse complement strand
GGCTTTTGTTGCAGTGCAAAACAGATGCAGCGCACCACAGTACGATGACTGAGCCCATCGTGAGCGGGTGTGCGTCTCTCCTGCGGCGTCTGCTTCTTGTTGCTTGCTAACACTGCGTGCTTTACGTTTTACGGTATAAAAATATAGTTACACCTTCTGAGCATAACGCCCCCTGAGTATTTCCGCCCCCTTAAAACCCAGCACCGCCCCCTAGGGGGCGGTAGCGCCCAGGTTAAGAAACACTGGTCTAGATGGTCATGTATTATACCCTGAACTATAAGGATATATATTAGATCATTTTTATATGAATGTATCAGCTCTGATACTTGGAAGGGAAGGGGAACTACACTACACCACAACTACAAATCCTGATTTTCATGAAAACAAAACAATTTTTTTTTGCAAATTTTATTAAATCAATAAAATGCATATACAAAATTTGGCTATAGCCTTGTACTGTAACCAGAGGTTATTTAGCACCATGTATTTTCAAACAGTTGTTTTTAATTAGATTCATTTCTCAAAATATAAAATATTGCTTTTAACAAACCTATAAACATCTTTACTTGAAATATAATAAATTATTCATTTTATTGAAAAAAATGTCAGAATATTTTGAAGGCAAACATGACAAACATGAAAATGAAAAAATATTTTGGATCAATTTACAAAAAAAAATGAGTTCCATCTACTCAATACATTAATAAATAATATCAAGTTGGACTGAAATATCATGTCCATAAATATTTCAAACTTTTCCTTAACTTAGAATTGACCTTTCAATATGATTTTTACAAAATAAAACTAAAAATAAAAATTTTCATTCCAATATGAACTTTTCATTAGGAAAGCAATTCAAAATGTCAAAAATGTTAAAAAAATGTCCTTTTTGTATTGGGGTAAGTAAATTCAGCTCCAAAATAAAAATAAATAAAACGACTATTCATGTGCATAAAGTTTGTGATGGATACAAGCCATCACACACAGAGCATATAGGGAAGTCAAGAAAGTTTGAATTATCATCGATTGTTGTGCAACATCATCAAATGTGTTGGAGAATTGTAATAAACAAATTGACCAAGACACTGAATTGTTGAAACCAAGGATTAGCCAAACCATGATGACTGACCACCAAGAATGCTGTGAAGGCCAGCACCACACATTGAATGATAGTCAACTCACTTTCAATATTTCTCCACGAAATGAGATGAACAATGCATCTTACAACTGTCACAATTAGACATTCAATAAACTGAGATACACAAACGCTGAACAAGAAAACAATTTTAACTTCTTGATGCAAACATTTTTAATAATCTTCAAAATTTATTCGGACTTTCCGGACATGTTTTCAAGTTGTATAAAAATATTGGATCTTGAAAATGAAAAAAGGGTTTGTTCATTGTTATATGTTATCAAACTTTATCAAATATTTAATTATAGCTGTGTTCAAATGAAAGCTTTGGATAACAATATGAAATTAGAGAGCTGTGTACTCGATGTTTTTTTTTTACAAATTTAATATTTCTTTACAGAAAACAGAAAATTATTTTTTAAAAAATGTATACTCTGGCATTATCAAGTATAAGGTTAGCAAACAACTTTTGTTTTATAAACATTGATATAATTATACATACAAAAAACTACCAAGACTTGATGTGCCAACAACAATAATGTTTTGGCAAAAGCACAAATGAGATTTAAAAAAGAAAAACATTAATATCATTGTTAATTACAATATCATAAAAAAAATTTTTTTCATATAGCAAACATTGCGGTTACTGTGTAATTTAAAAAATAAGTTACTCTTGGCATTGTTAACAAAAAGGGCATAACGAGTAATGCTGTGGATTGAAAGCTGTGTTTGTATATTCAATTTTTGAATACAATGCTATATATCAACACTTTTGTTTATATTTTTCAAATAAAATCCTTGGTTAGCAATAAATGTAATGAAAAATTACCTAGGTCTAAAGAAATAAATTTTTTTCAAAAAAAAGTTCTTCAGGCATTCTACCTTAAAATCTCTATTTCTTTCATTTGTTTTAATAAACTTTTCTCTAAGCCTTCAGTAAAAATCTCGGTTAACCATGAATTTAAACTCTTATAAAATGTATGTTTTAATAATTAAATACTTCTTTGACAAAAAAAAATCCTTAGTAACACCAGTGTATAATGTTTTGTTCTGTACTTTCATTCTGTAAAATTGTATTTTTAGCATTTTGAATAAACAGCAAAATTTAGTTTAAGAGGCCACAAGTCATACACCACCCCAGCAACAACAATCAAAAGTCAGTTATAGAAACAGTGCTTTGAAACACAGCTTAATAAGTTAATTGTTCTATAAACTGTTAAAAGAAAAAAGTGTAACCAGCTTGACAGCCACATGCCAAAAAAGTAATACACAAAATTTAACTTTTTACTCGCTTGACAAAAAACAAAAATTTTCCTGTGCATGCAAAAAAATGAAGAAAAAAAACATTCAACTTTATTACTATAAAACTGAAAAACTGAATAAATGAATGTTTATGAAAAAATTGTATCATTCTAGAAATAAATTCTCCTTTCCAAAATAAAAACATTGTCAAAATATTTCTTATAAGATAACATGTAATGTCCGTTTAAGCACATGAATAGGAATGTAATTCACATTAAATTTGAAAGATATAAAATAATCTTTAATTTTGCATTTTTATGCAAAACAAACTTTTCCTCTTGTTGTACAATTTTAGATAATAGTTTCAATTAGCAATAGTTTACATTTAAGATTATAAAGCATCAAACTTTTTTTGTGACGGATGCCTTATAACTAAGAATTTCCAAGAGTCCTTGGTTAGTGCCATATATAAGCCCCTGACCTGGATACGGTAGCCATCGCATGCAGTTCAAGGAAGTGGCCCGCCCTTCACAGGATACTTCAATATCTCTAACAAACTGCAAATGTCCAGCCTGACCTTCAGTCTCAAAATCAGGATTATCAGCCAACTTGTAGATCTGTGCCATGACCTGTTTTTCGTTGAACTGTCTCAAAAATCGGTTTGACAAGGAAGCAAATCCCACAACAATGTGTCTTGAAGTTGGAGAGATGGAAACACTAACAGTGTTCGGCATGAAGATGTATCTATAGAGAAGTTGTCCAAGGGACTTTGTTTCAAGACTATAAATACCAACCATTGTCATTGGAGTAGTCTCTGGAACTAATGCAGCAAGAATTCTCCCATCACTTGAGATATCAATACTAGCGTCATTCTGAATCCAACATTGTTTCACCACAACGTTGTGTTCATCTGAAAAACAGCATTTCTATCATGAGCATTCTAAGTTTTATCAACAGATTAACACACACACACACACACATTGATTCTAATAAAGTATCATACAATGGCTACCATAGATTATTAACTAGCCATAGGTAATTGGAAATAACATCTTATCTAATTATTCAGAACATTATTTACAACTACTATTCAGTGAAAAAGTTTACAAAATAAAAATAAATACTTCAATACTTGCTTCTTTTTTAGCAGAGATGCAAGGCACTGCTCTATGAGTCACTCTTGATTGTGAGATATGTTGTTAGGAATTTGTAAACTTGTAATTTTTTTTAAAAAGTAAACTAAACATTTTTTTATCTTAGAGCAATGATCATTTGACATAAATGTAAGATAATATGCATTAGGAACGATATTTCCAAAAAAATTCTACAAACTTGAACTTATGGCAATAACTACATTTTTATGGTGTGTAAGGACTTGGCAATTTAAGAGCAATGATTGTTAGATATCTCCAATATAAACCCATAAGGTATGGTTATGAACTGGTTTTTAAAGAAATAAACATTTGACTTTACATCTTGTAAAATCGGCGAAACATTTTTAAAGTCATTAGTGCCAAAAACCATCACTGCTGCAGGCCCTGCAATGCCTTGGAATTAATTATTTCAAGTACCAGCAGTGCCTTGAAAAAAGTTATTTCAAATCCCAACAGTGCATTGCAAGTAGTTATTTCATGTCCCAAAAATGTCTTGAAAATAGTTATTTTAACAAATTATTTGTTTTACAGAAAAAAATGATTGAACATGGATTACATAAAATTGGTAGGTTTTCATTGTATTCTCATTAAACAAAATGGTGCTCAGAAAATCAACACCTACGTAATACTTTGTTGCACATGCTTAAAAAAAAGAGCAGCACAGCTGGTCAATTGCATAAGATTACATAAAACAAGAAAATATAATAATTACGGTTAGCAATGTCAGGAAGATTGGGTCCGTTGAGATCCCATGCTTGAATACGATGTATCTTGGATTTGGTAATAAATGAAGATGGATAATCAAAGAAAGGACCTGAAAAATAATTACAACTTTTAAAAAAAATATTTTGGTAATTTTAGTCCCAAAACCTAAACGACAACAGATTATGATACTAATAAAATATAGTAAGCTACCAAAAAATCATTACCTAGTCATAGATAGCTGGCTATTTTGTATGAAGAATATCTATATACAGATGTTATTTGCTAAAATCTCAATAAATATAAATGTTTCAGAAAAAAATTATTTAATCAAAGTTTTTGTTCAGATAATTATTTATTGTTAACATTTTTAAAAAATTAAAAAACTTTAACAATTGCCTTGATTTTTTCTATAAATAGTGACATAGTTCCAAGTCAATGAGTGTTAAAACCAATTTAAAAAAAAAATATATTTACAAAAAATGTCTGAGCGAAGTTATTATCCATAATGATCCACACATCTATAGCTATATAAAAAAATTGATAAACTTCAATATTTGCCGTTACCTCTTGCAAAATCATTTTCTATGTTATTTAGAGTTATGAATATCATTTTTCTTTAAAAAAAAATAATCCACATAAATAATTTATTTGAGCATTATTCAGAAGACTATCTATCGTAAAAGTTCTATCTAAACCACCAAGTGGTCTCAATATAATAAAACCATAAAACTATCTGAAATGTCAGGCATTTCCGACTGAGGCTGAGCATACCGAATTAAAGACCTTTTAAAAGTACTTACTAAAACACTTGATTTTAGTATTATTCACTATTAATTTATAATTTGTTTGATTTGTTCTTTAAAAAAATGGATATAATAGGGCATCCATCAAACAGAGGTAACAAATGGCTTCAGTAAAAGACAAAAACCTAGATATTTTTAAGTTCATTAAAACCATAATTTTTAGGGGGCAAATCTATAGAAACTTGTTTATTTTTAAGCAAAATTATTATTCAAGAAAAAATTGTGAATTTATATTTTTAAAAAACTTTCAGCAATTACCTTCAGCTCTTATAAAAATAGTGAAATGGTTTTCTAAGTTAATTTGAGCTATAAAACGTAATTTTTTAAAGAAAATATATTATATAGATTTTTTTACTTTTATTCAGGTCATATACACTTTGTTTAATAAAAAAACTGTAAAACTGATTGTAATGGGGTATCCGTAGTATGGATACCCTAATCAATATTTAATGGTATTGTTTGATATTTATTAATTTATTTTTATAATTTGCTATTGTTTAATATTTTATAGATGATGTTGTCTAAAGAAATCTCGTCAGACCGCAGGTCAAGTGGGAGGAAGATGTAAGGTAGCAGTCACTCTCTTCAACCAGCAGAACGAAAGGAACAGAGTCACAGTCCTTCATTTCTTCTTTGTAAACATTTTCTTTTTCATTTTAAGAAAAGCAATTAAATTTGAGTTATGGATTAATTTTAAAGTATAAATTTATGAAAATTATACTGAGTGAAATTCCTGTTGTCTTTATTTTTTCTATATATAACCATCTTGACCAGTGGTCTGCAACAGACTATGTGTTTTCCTTATGCAAGAATGTACCATGGTTAAGTTATTGTTGTACAATAAATAAGTGATACTTTCTAGAGAGATGTAAAGATATCTAAATTAAAATAAACGTTTGTGAAGGATTCCAACTTTTTGTCACCTTTATTTTTAGTTGTGAAACATTCTAAAAATTTGAAATTTATAAATTCTCTTTGGATTCATTCTAATTTGAACTCCCCATTTGAGAAAAACAGTCAATAAATCAAAAAATATGGAGTTCATAAAAAAAGTGTGAAGTTCTTCACTAAAATGTTTGTTTGTATTGATGTAAAGCCTCTATGTACCAGGTTTTAAATGATTTGACCCATAAGCAAAAAGCATTAACATTTGTTCAATGTGAAAGGATACACCTAACCACAACTGAAGACAACTACAATAACTATGGAATAGTAACTGCTATGTCTCAAATTCATTTCACACCCTGAATAAAAAACTTTGACATTTGCCTTCACCTATAACATTTACATAACTTTTTATTTAAGCAAAGCTATTATTCAGACTATTAGCTACTACATTTTCAAACAAATATTTTTGTAAAATGAAAACTGTTCATTGTAATAGGGCTATCTGTAGGATGGATACCCTTATTATACAATATCTGTAATAGCTTATGTACCATTTACTAATTTCAATCAGTTGTAACCAACTTAACACATCAACAGAGCCATAAATTAACAGCACAAAAAAGTAAAATAAAACTATAATGTAAAATTCTCACCAGAAACATTTCTTGGATTTGTACCGTAAGGATTCAAAGATGGTCTATGGAAAATAAGAAACTGGTTGCCATAGCTGTCGCCATGATACTGATCTCGAGGTCTCCCAATCACTCTTCTCGCTCTGCTTCTGTCAAACACATCCTGGATAATTCGAGGTCCCTGGCTGGGTACCATTCTTGCTCTCGCTCCAGTAGGATTGTCCTCCCCAGCATTGGAGTCCTCAGAGTCGGGACTTTGTCTGTCAACGGCATTTTGGCGTGGAAGCACTAACATTGGTGTTGATCTGAATGTGGTTCTTCCGGGAAACCTGCATTATTGGAGCACAAAAAATTGAATCAAGACAAAAATACAAAAGTTATGACACACGTGATAATGATAAACATAACTTCTATACACAACAATTTTTCAAAGTTTTAAAGTGCCTTAAAATGCATACTATAATAAAAAAATAACAAGACTTGACATATGACAAGTCACATGAAAGCTCCTTAAAAAATCAAATAGTAACATATGAATTATTATTAAATACACTTAGTTGTTGAATTTCAAATAAATTCACAATGAGCTTAATGAAAAATTTTGGCTATATTCATAAAGAGAAAGAAGAAATATTCTTTTTAATTCAAACAAGCACGAGGAAATTTGTACACGAATTAAAGCTGTGACTGAGTAGAAGTTATAAAAACAAAAACATTTCTATATATATAAAACTTGTAGAACAAAAACATAAAATTATAGAAAAATGTTCCAAGTTCTGTTTAACCAAATATTTGAAAAGTGAAAACCTATTCTTTAAATAAAAAATGTTTTTTTTTTAAATATCAGACAATATTGTTTATATGTAAAGCAATTCATGTCTAACAAAACAATCTCTAAATTACAAATTTAAAACATTTTTTTTCTTCAAAAATAGGGTCATTCCTGTCCAACCAGAAATTTGAAAACCTATCATTTCAATAAATATTGGATTTTACAAAAAAAAAACTCTTGGACCATATTGGTAAAAATTATATACTGTCACTTTTTTTTCAATAAAAAATATGTAAAATGAAAATTAAAAAAAAATGTTTTGTCAAAAATATACCATGTCCTGTCTAACCAAAGATTTGAAAATCTATTATTTTAATAAATATTGATCTTACAAAAACTTCCACTGGACAATATTTTTCAGAAGTAAATAAAAGTAGAGTTGCAACTCAAAACAAAACAATTGCGTTTTTTTCAAACAAAAAAAAAACATGGTTTTTTTTGCAAGAAAACACAGCTTTTTTAAGACATTTTTTATGGTTTTATTTGATTTTTTCTTAATATCTTTAAAATATTTAATTATTAAATTTTAAATTATTTACATAACAAAACAATCATATATTTTTATCAGGGCAACCATTATTGCAAATATAGATTAAAATATGTATGTTACATTGATTTTGAATTGCTGGTTTGGTTAATATTCATTTTTTTAATTTTTTATTATAGAATATTATACAGCACATTAGCTACACTGACAAAGAGCGCTGTCACCAACAGCATCTAGTGTTCCCAGACGGTCACCCATCCAAGTACTAACCAGACCCAACGTTGCTTAACTTCGCTGATCATACGGGAAGCGGTGTTTCAACGCGGCCAAGGCCGTTTAATATTCATTAGTTACTAAATACATTCTGTAATGATTTAGATGCTTGTATCTATATATTTAACATAATTAAACATGGTGTAGAAAATATTTTTGATAAATAAACAATATCGATCTATAGTTGAAATAAATATTCAAATAACCTTGAAAAAACTGCAATTTTACCACCTGTGTATTACAAATACAACTATGCATACAAACAACAAGCTAGATGTGAAACTACTTTTTATAAAAATAGCATCTGATAATAATGATACTCATTAACATTTTACATCACAATTTCAATATTTCAGGATTTATTTATGTCATGGATTAAGTCAACATGGAGTGCCTCAATGAAATTTCCTAAGCCCCATACTATTTAATGCTTACACATCATCACTATATTATTGCAGATCAATATTTACCTACACTAGCAGATTGTGCTGATGAACATCAGATTTACTTTTCATTTAAACCTGAAGCTTACAATAAAATAGAAGCATGTATTAACACAGTTCATCTTTTTCTACTAACTCTCAATCTCCTCATTAACGATGCAAAGCAAATAGGTACCAACAAACAACTAAATAAAATTATTTCAATAACATTAAAGATCAGAGCTGAATCAATAAAGCCATCTACACATGCCAAAAATCTTGGAGTCATCTTTGACCAGAACTTAACTTTCATGAATCATATATATTCATTTTACTGGTAAGAAATCCTTTTATCAATTGAAGAAACTAAATTTATTAAAACACTATCTTATCCCGAAAACAATGGAATCAATACTTCATTCATTATCTTATCTTATTTCGACTATTGTAAAGCATTGTTGTAAAATCTCTCAAAAATACAAATAAATAGATTGCAAAGAATTCAAAATGTAACTGCTCAATTACTTTTAAATAGACCCAGATTTAATCATATTACACCTATGCTACAATGATTTCATTAAGCTTCAGTTAAACTTAGAATAATTTTTATAAATTGCATGGCTTACATATAAATCACTGAGTAACATTGCTCCACCAAATATTTCTTATTTAATTCTCCATACAACCCATCCCAACCTTTGGAATCAAGCAACAACCAATTATTGTCCCAACCAAGAGTTAAATCTCCCACACTAGGAAGAAGGTCGCTTGCACATTCATCCCCTCAAGTATGGAACACCTTACCACTTCATACAAGAACACCCCCCTATGCATTATTTAAAAAAAGAACTTGAGACACATCTGTTTAGAATTCATTATGAATCAAATGTGTAATTTCATGGTTTTATTTTGATTTTATACTTTATTTTTGTTTTAAACTGTTATAACACTATAAAATAAAACTTTCCTTATTACTTACTATACTTTATTATAAATGAAAAGTCATAATTATAACAAAAAATAGAGTATCTAAACAAAAATTTGCAAAAAAAAACATCGAAAAAACCTCACTATATATAAGGTCATTCATGTTCAAAGAAAAAGTCTGTAACATGAAAGATTAAAAAGAAATGTGCTAAGTCTTGTCTAACCAGAGAAAAAACTTATTATTTTTATAAATAATAATTGTAAAAAAAATGAAAAACAATTCTTTAAAACATAAGAAATATTTTTGAAACTTGAGCAAAATTTTTCTTCTAAGTTCTGAAAAGATTTGCCTCCACAGCCTCCCCAACAATCAGTAGTAGTTTATAGAAGCTGGACATTGTCAATGCTTAAAAATAATACTGCATTTTGTTGATAATGTTCATATAAACAATTATTATTTGGCGAAATATGTTGAAGAGTTTCAAATAAACTCATGATTAATGAAAAACATCAACTAAAAATGCATCAAATTTTTATTAAAATAAAAACATTTCAACAAATTGGAAAAAAAACTAGTAATCCACGAACCAGACGGTTCCAATGTCTCGCTATGATTCATTCAGTAACTTTAAAAAAAAAATTCTCCAAAAATGTCAAATCAAAAATG
>JARUHE010348485.1:0-10168 GCA_031471125.1 Archaeomysis grebnitzkii | reverse complement strand
CACACACAAACACACACACACACACATATATATATATATATATATATATATATATATATATGTGTGTGTGTGTGAGTGTGTGTAATATATATATATATATATATATATATTTATGTATATATATATTATGTATGTGTGTATATGTATACGTGCATATATCATCAAATGTTTATTCTTATTAATTAATTGCATTCCCCGAAATGATCCAATCTCTTCATTGGTATTCATTGAGAAGGAAAGAAGATTTAGTTGAACTTAACATAAAGTATTAAATCACTTGCCAAATGTGTATCATTACAAAAAATAAAATTGTCATAATGCAGGACTGTTTGTACCATGTATGGCGCGCACTACATCCAATATACCAAATGCAAGAAGTCCATTTTTTATTTTTCTATTTTATGGTCGGGGGAGTGCTTAAGGGGGGGAGAGCTTTTCTATTCCATAAATAGTCTCACAAATTTAGGAGTTGATTTTCAAAAATTTTATGGCCGATGTTTCACAGAATATTTTTGTATTTATGTTTCATGATGTACGTTGTTAATTTCTTGGATTTATTTTCCTTTGGATTTCCATATGAAAAAGTTTTCCCAAAAATGAAATATGGATTTTGATACAAAGAGACTGAAACTTCATCACGGTTTTTTATTCATTTCAGTCGTGCCTTGGGTGTCTAACCGGTTAACTTTTTGACCCCGTGACAATAAGGGTTGTTTTACCATGTACTTCAGTGTATTTTAGTCCTTATGGCTGTAATTGATGAAGCGCGAACTTGTTACTGAGAACATCGGACTTCTTTGTTCGACATATTTGTTAAAACAACAAATTGTTCGTGGAAATTTATTTGGTTAACCTTACCTAACATAGTCTGATCCGATCTAACTTTTTCCAATTTGATTTAATGTGATTTGTTCTGAATATTTTCAAATCTGATCTAACGTACTGAAACCTGTTCCAATGTAAACATAGCCAGATCTAATGAAAATGAACTGTCTGTTGTATAATGTAAGATAATCAGATCTAATGTAATTTAACCATATATAATGTAAAACAATCAGATCAAATGTAAAATAGCTAGATCTAATGTAACATAGCCGGATCTAATGTAAAATAGATATATTTAACATAAAATAACCAGCTATAATGTAAACTAACCATATATATTGTAAAACAGCCATATCCAATGTGATTTAACCGAAGATAATTTTGTACAGACATATGTAATAATAAATATCTTTTACTGATTTATTATTATGGGAAGTAACTGATCTAGTCAGATAAAATGTGCGCCAATCTGATCTAATACAACCTAATATGACCTAATGTAATCTAATCTTATCTTTTTTATTGTAATCTAATTTAACTTGTTTTATTTTAACAAAAGCAAAACTAGTTTCTGTTAACCTACCATCAATTCCTCACCATATAAGAATAATTTAATGAAGAATTATTAATGTGGTTATATCTATAAAGAAAATATTTACTCTTTATCTTCTTAAGAAAATTCAACTAACATATATTTTTTACACATTACTTATTGTATATCAAACTGCCAAAAAATTCACAGGTTCCTAATTTCTTGACTTGTAACTTATGTAAATTTATTTTTACAATAACGGGTTAAACTTCTTAAATCTAATCTAATGTTAGTTTAGTCGGATCTAATTTAATGCATTCGTTTTTATTATAATTAGGAAGCTCGGCAGTCAGTGTAACAATCTCCTTCAACTAAAAATTATGAAAATAAATCATTTTAAATTGGTTCATTGGTTGTCGTAAAATATTAGATAATACCACAAGATATTGGAGAAATTAACCAAATAGAGAAAAAAGGGTTGCATAAAAACTGTGAAAGGAATTGTTTCAGAAAACATTGATTGTTGTTTTTGAAAGTATTTGAATTTAATATTTTATTCTAAAAATTATTTTTACCAACACGACAACAATAAAAAAAATAGTGATATAGTGAATTTCAATCATAGTTTGAACATTATGACTTGTTTTATGATTAGTTATAATATAACTTGTTGGTAAGAAGGTGAAAAAATAGGCTTTTGTGCGCGCCAGGCTTCCTTATTTTTTACATCTTTTTTATAACTACTAATTCTAATTGAAAAAAAAAACATTTTTAAACTATGATTCGTATAGCATTTTGCTGGAAAGAGCTTTCAGGAAATGATAAAGTAAACCTTAAATTGTAAAAGTGTATAGATTTTTTTTATTAAAATAAAACAAGTTTAAAAAAAATAAATCTGTTCAAACCTTAACATTTGATATCTTATTTTAAAGGGGCGCCTGGGAAGTATAGATCCACAGAAGATAAGGCTGTGAAATTTTAACATTGGTTTTTCCCATGAAAAATTAAGAAATAAATTAAATTTCGTGAAATTTTGTCCATTTGTTTGTATTTTTGGGTATTTTTGAGCAATGAGGCTATTCAAAATAGAGCTTTTTGATTTCCACACCAGTTTTTAAAACAATGAAAACACCATTTCATTTTTTGGCACTTTAATTAAAAATGTTTAAACCATGATATATAGCCAGAATAACCTACGCAAAAAAGGTTGGGCAATAAGCGATGATTAAATTGCTTTTTAGATATTAAAAATCGGTCTATAAATAAAAAAGATTGGCTCACTTTTATCAATAAAATATAGTTGTCAGAAATTGCATTTACAGTTCTTATGTCATCTACATAAAAAGTTAAATTAGGTTCCATTTTTAGACTATTTATTATTATTATTATTTGAAAGATTTTTATTTAAAAAAAATATTTAATTCTTCATTGGCATTGTGGAAAAATGAATAAAATAAACAACGTTACACCAATAATAGTGTTTGCAGATGCATGATTGAGGCTGCCAGATTATAGACTTTAAATGTTGCCTAATTGGTAAGGATTTTCGTATAAATTATATTGCCATCGAACGAGAATAGTTACTTCTATTTAATAGTGTAAACAACTCAAAATGTGAAATTACGACCAAGTTATAATGTATAGTTAAACAAATATTTTTATTTAAATACCCTTTAGTTGATAAGAGCTTTTTTGGAATGATAGTGTAAGATTAAAATCATAAATTTTGATATGCTTTATTTAGTCTTAAATAAGTACACAGTGAAGTGAATATTTACGGATATTGTGAATGGTCCAGTTTAATATAGCAAAATATTTGTACAAGAAAAAAAATAAGAAAAAAATATGTGACAGTATAATGCATTGCTTCGGTTCGCTCTGGATTATCATTAAAAAAATCATAAAATCAGCACAAAGTTGTAATATTTACGTCATTTCGGTGTTTTGGTAACCTTCATTCCTTCTTCATTTAACCTTCAACAGAATTTAATTTTTGCTCTCACTAATAAAATTGATCTTCAATAGATTTTTTTTGTATGAAAACTCGGTTGAGACATAAACACAGTTTTCTCTTGTATAATCAATATAAATGTTGCAGCTGTAATACTGCATTTATAGAGGCCACTGTGCGCCACATAAGACCCGAATAAGCAAGAACCTACCTTGGTTTGTTCTAGCTAACCAATCTTCATTGAACTAATCCCTTTCTTAGTCCCCTTCGAAATAATTGTAATAACAGCAAAACTATTTTAAAATTATTTTACAAGTCAATAGACCTGATTTACACATATAATAGTCAATATTTTATTAATTAACTAAACGAAACTTGATCTAAAGACTGACATTTTCATAGACTTGACAATAGCTTAAACAAGTATAATTTAGAAATTGAAAATAACTAGACAAGGTTTTCTTCTTCTATCATTTAATAACAATTATCCTTCTAGGTAGTGTCTTATTATATTACCTATCTTCCTTTCTTCTCTTGTCAGAATTTATGCTAAACAACCATAAACATTAAAATTTAAGAAAAAATTTAAAACAACATTTTAAATAAATGAAAACCACAAAATGATTCTAGTCCAAATCTCTTAAATATGACTACTGTAATTGATTTTTTTAATGTGTAAGAACTGTAAATTTGACATTCAACGGCATTTATGTGAAACATCTGGTCTATAAAACCTGTCAAGCTAGAAATATGATTATTGACACTTAGCTACAGAAAATATTAATTTATAAATTATCATTATGAGTGAAATAATTACATAAATGTAACTTATCATTGTTAAATCTTATCAGGAAAATCTTGTGGAAGATGTTTTCCAATATAGTTTTTCAACTGTATAGCAATTAAATGCGTTAATGTAATCCTTAATCTTGTAGAACATAATTTATTATTAATATTATATTGATGTAAATAGTATGTAACATATTGACAAGCATATGAATACAAATAAAAACCTTGCCAAGCAGTTATACGCGTTTGAAAAAAATATTTCTTCAACTGTAGAAGATTCGGATTTATGGAAATCTGCATTGACATATATGCAGTAGTTAAGGCTCCAGTGTTACTGCTGCAGTATCAAATACAAAAATAATGTTCAATAAAAATTAATTTCCTTAACCCTTTCACAAAATACAAAATAGTACCAATTGTAGGGTTAATTTCAATGAAAACTTCATCGGATTGTAGACATTAGGGTAATTATAGCTCATGCGTTAATGGGTTAACAGATCACAGCGTATCTTTTGCTATGAATGAGCAAGATTAAAAAAAATATAGCTGTTTATTTTTTCCAACAAAACAAAAAACAAGAACTGAAAAAAAGACTGGTTATATTTAAGTTGTTGATAGTAATAAGCTATTTGATAATAACAAAAAATAATTTGATGATAATAATAATAACAAAAAAAGAATATACTAATAATAATAAGTTATTTATTAATAAGAAAAAAATAATAATAAGCTATTTAATAATAACAAACAAAAATATACTATTAATAATAACTTGTTTATTAATAATAAAAATAAATAATTATGCTAAGAAGCTATTTAAGAATGATAAAAATAACTTAATAATATTTATAAGCTATTTAATAATAATGAAAAATAATGTAATAAGAATAATAAGCTATTTAATAATGATAAAAAATAACTTAATAATAGTAATAGGCTATTTAATAATAAAAAAAGAACACAATAAGAATAATAAGCTATTTAATAATGATAAAAAATAACTTAATAATAGTAATAGGCTATTTAATAATAAAAAAGAACATAATAAGAATAATAAGCTATTTAATATTAAGAACAAAAAAGAATGTAATAATAATAATAAGTTATTTAATAACATTATACAATTCAAACAGAAACAATATTGATAAATTTAATAATTAATTAAAAAATAACAATTTAATAATAATATGCTATTTAGTAATAATAAGCTAGTTAATAATAATAAAAAAAGTTAACAATAAAAACAAAACAATACACAAAATAACAAAAACAAATATTCTAAGAATAATAATAACAAACTATTTAATAATAATAAAATATTTATTAATTGTAAGATATTTTATAACAATACCAAAAACAATTTAATAATAATAGTTAGCTATTCAAAAATAAGAAAACAAATAATAATAATAAGCTATTTATTAGTAATAAAAACAGCTTAACAATAATAAAAAAAATAAATGAATAATAATAATAAGCTATTGAATAATAATAAGCTATTTAATAGGGTACAAAAATAATTGAATAATAATAATATGTTTAATAACATTAAAAAAATAGTTTAATGTTAATAAGAAATCATTTAACAACAATGAAAAAGAAATCTAATAATAATAATAATAATAATAAGCTATTTAATAATAATAAACTGTTTAATAATAATAAGCTATGTAATACTAATATAAAGTTAATTTAATAATAATACAAAATAATCTAAAAATAACAAAAAATAATTTAATAATAGTAAAATCAATTTATTAATAATAATAAGCTATTTGACAATAATAAAAATATTTCAGTAATAACAATAAATTGATTTAATAGTAATAAAAATAATTCAATAGTAATAAGAAATGATATAATAATAATAAAAAAATAATTTAATAGTAATAAAAACAATTTATTAATAATATTAAGCTATTTGAAAATACAAAAAATAATTCAGTAATAACAAAATGATTCACAAATAATAAAACCAATTTAATAATAATAATAAATGATATTATAATAATAAAAAATAATTGAATAATAAAAAAAGACAATTTATTAAAAATAAAAAAAAATATTTTAATTATAAAAAATAATTGAATAATAAAAAAAGACAATTTATTAATAATAAAAAAAATATTTTACCAATAATAATAACCTATGTAAGAATAAGTAATTCTAAGAATTTTCTCCCTAACCATGGCTTTAATCAGTTCGTTGAGAATAGAAAGAATAAAACCACATATTTGGTTTATTTAATACTAATTTAAAAACAGGAATATATTTTTATCTGTTGTATGCGTTCCATATAATTGATTTGATGATAAAACATTAAGTTGTCAACTAAAATATCTCAATTAGTCAAAATAAACAAACATTTTGTTCGTATTAAATACAAAAAATCATGATTTTTTATTTTTTGTTTTAGTTTTCTATTATGTTGTTCAATCAATACAAAATTTTAAATCTATAAATAATTCGAGTCACTTCAAAAGGGTTTTACATGTTCGGGCAGACAAAAAAAAGAAAACAATCTTCAAAAGCTATCCAAATGTCTAACATTGTATGGTGATGAGTGATTGAAATTGTACCGAACTCCTATTTTTAATGAACCTCACAGCCAAACAATTCCGGGCGGCTGACTCATCCTATATATGTGTGGGTTTATATTGTAAATGAGCCTTTGATCAGAATATCTAAACAGGTTTAATAACTGGTACAAATTATTACTGTTCTTCTGTATGGGTCAATGTAATTTATTTAAAACAAACGAAATACTAAATTATTTTTGCAATTTTTTTAACATGTTAAAATCAATAACGCGATTTTCTTATTAGAACTCAGCTGTTATAGGAAAAATGTTTGATTTTTCATTTGAAAATTGAATTTTTCACATGTATGCCCGCAAAATTGTAAACTAATGCTTAGCACAAAAGCTTTTGAAATTAACTGCTGTAAGTAAAATAAATTATATGAATGCGTACTTGAACCATCCATTTATGTTGACGGAGATGGTACATTGCTTATGTGGCTTGAAAAGCGAGCCCTAAATTGCTACGAGCAGTAGTTTCCAAAAATGTTTTCATTTGTGCCAACATAATTATGTTTTATTTTAGTGTAGTGAAAATTGAATGTGAATGAAACATTAATGCATTATAACACTTTCTAGTAATGAAATATTTGTATATAACTTGTCTTCCAAACAATCAGCATTCAACATATTTTTTAAATATCTTTTTCTCAAATTATAGCTATTTCCTAATTTTACAACAGTGATTTTTATTTAGGTCCCCTTTAAAAATATATTTGTTATCTTTTTCTTAAACTCTTTTTCATTTTAGTATTTAAAATATTTTTATATATTTTCAACTAACTTAAGATGTTTGATAATGCAGCATAAATATTTTTCTAAATTTACTAAAACCATTTTTTTAAATTTACTAAAACTTGTTTTCAAAGTCACTAAAACTTTTTTTAAATTTACTAAAACTTTTTAAATTTTATCAAAACTGTTTATAAAATAGATGACAATTTGTATTGAAATGAACATTGAAATATTTGTGAGTTGTTGCAAGTGATGGTTTATGAGTCACTAGAAAAGTTGTTTTGAAAAAGTGTTTATTTTGGAGAAACAAAAGACTTTATTATAATAGTCTCACCATCAAGTCTCGGCGCCACAGCTTCTACTATTCGCCATCGTCTGGGACTGAATTGCTTGGCTCAAAATGTTTACCATGAATCTTGAGAACTTCAGAACAATTTTCGTTGGCTCAGTTTTTGTTGTTGAACAAGTTAAATTTGTATTTCATATATTGGTAAGTTTTAGTTATTTATCAAAGAGAAACTATGTTAATTCATTCACATGTACGAACGATTTTTTAAGGTCTGTAAGTATCTGTTTCTTATTTCCTAGCTTTGTTGAACGCCATTAGAAAAAATATTTTTTTGTCAACAACACTATGCAAAAGTTTTATTTGAAGGTGGTCTGAATTCACATCTTACAAAATTTATCCTTTGACTAATACAATATTTAAACAAATTAACATTTGTATTCAATATATAATATTAAATCTGATAATGTTTTTTATAATATATGTTAAAAATATATTAACATTTGTATTCAATATATAATATTAAATCTGATAATGTTTTTATAATATATATTAAAAATATATTGAAAATCTAAATAAAAAACTGAAAATTGTCACAATTTGGAGCACTAAAAAAAATATCCGATACAAACTTAAATTTCTTAAACTATGTAATACGTTATACTGTATTTAACATTCCTCTTAACATTTTATTTTTTAACATATTCAATTCATAGAATTAATGAAAATAATTCTAGAAGTTAATGAAAAATTGCCTTTATTTGCCGTAGACTGTATACCAGACAACGCATGGCTATAAGTCACATCTTTGGAATTTCTTGAAAACTTGCAGATACCCTTGGTTTTAGTCAAAACCAATTAATTTAAAGGCTATGGACCCTTAAAACGTAAGAGGGGGAGGAGGGTTAGAAAATGGAGAGCATTACTTCTATTTTCAAAAAAGTTTAGCTTAAACCTTAGTTCAGTTGGAAAAATGACTCAAAATATTTCCAAACTTAATTGATAAACAATTACCTTATTAATGCAATGCATATAAGATAAAACAAATATTAGAATACTTTTAATGTTTCATTTTCAAACTTGCTCTTGTAAAGTGAAACACTTTTAGGAGACACATTTCCTTACTTTTAGCAATAAAAAACAGAACAACTTTAGCATTTTAAAATAATTTTATTGTATGTTTTACATACGGATAGAAAATAGCAGAAATGAGGTAACGCACATTAAAACAATATAGAGCTTACCTCACTTCTGCTATTGTCGATCCATATAAGTTTTCATAAAGTATATACGGTGTAAGGTGCTGTATTTTGTATTGAAAATGGATCTACTATAATTATTTTAGTTCAATTGGCTTTATTCAAACCAAAATTTAATCACTATGGGAATTTCACGCCTTTAAAAATCTAAAAAGTCATAACTATTTTAATATTTTAATAATAAATCATCTCTTAAAAGTTTTCTTATTCACTAGAAACCAAAATATGTATTAATAAAAATGGAGGAGGGGAGGGTGAACTTTCCCCATTTCAAACTTTTAAGCGCAATGTTATTTACACGAAAGTCAGAGTGATTTGAAATTTGTTTTTTTGTACATTATAGTTTACATAAATTTTCAAGAACCTCAAAAGGGTTGTGCAGTGGCCCAGCTTTCCTTTTTTGCATGACATGTCATGGAATGACAAAATAAAGTTTCATTTAAAGCCTACATGACAATACATCCCAAACTAACAAAACATTAATCTCATTTACCGTTCATTGAAAGTGTAAAAAACAAACACAAACTGCTTACTTTCCAGAAATCCAGGGTTTGTCTTAATTAAAATACCTCTAATGTACTGAGTACTGAGAAGTACACCTAAAAATGAGATTGTTTGAGATCTTTACGAACTTAAGATAGCCCGCAACTAAAAGTATTTTAAGAAACCTTATAAATTAATTCAACAAACTCAAAACAATTATACTACCAACCTGACAAACTTATTACAAAGGGGTTTTATAAGGTACATAGGACACAAGTTTTTAACGACCATATTACGAACGTTTGTTATAAGGTGCATACACCACTCGTTTTTGACAAAGCTAATACGACTGTTTGTTGTAAGGTAAATACGATACAAGTTTGTAAAAACTTGACAAAAACGTTCGTTGCTGAATGATTTTATAAAGCTCCTTAGAAATTACAATTAAGGGTTTTGGTAAGTTCGTAAAGATCTTGAAACAATCCAATTTCTTAGGAGGGGGGGGGGGGATAAAGCTCTATATTCCTATGTAATATAAAATATTTTTTTACAAGATTTGTTAACAAAAACTATGGCTATAATTATGGTGTCAAAAACAAGGTTTATTTTGCCCTTCAAATTTTTTTTTCAACCCAAAAACCAGCACAAAGTAGCTGTCAAGAGTTAACCAATCGCCTGGTTCTATCCTTTAAATAAACTGTTAAATAATTCAATATAGCTTTTAAAATTT
>JARUHE010348474.1:0-10168 GCA_031471125.1 Archaeomysis grebnitzkii | reverse complement strand
TGTGTAGTTCTACATATAAACTACCTATGATTTAGCGTTGGTGCGTACAAATGGGTTTACTTGCTTCATTCACGTGATTGTGAGTGTGCGTACATGTGCTAGCTTGAATATACGTACGTGGCTGTGTGTGTGTGTATGTGTGTAACCTTTCAAATTCACTTGAGCGATGTATTCTCTTTTTTGCTTGTTATTTTTTGTCTTTTTTGTGTTTGTTTGTTTTGTTTGTTTGAAATGTTGGAAGATTGACTGCGGAACACAATACATGTTTGTCACGTCTCTCTGTTAACCGTGAAGTTGCAACAATTGTTGCCAACTACAACGTTGCTTAATTTAGTTGATGCTTTTGTCAGAATTCCAATTAAGATCTTACATTATTTTCAACTATTTTCAATATCGAATTGTTTGTTGCTAAACTTCGATATTTTTCTTCAAATTTGTGTTTATTCTTTGTTATATTTGTATTTTTTTTATTAAAATGTATAATCAAAACTTCGCATCCTAGTTCAGTCAAGAACACGAATAAGACAATTAAAATGTTTAACGCTCTTATAAATCTGTAATTTTTCAATTACTTTTATTTTTATTAAATAGGCTCATGTAGCTTTTGTTCAGTGAGAATGCTGACTTGCTTCAAAGTAAAACAGGAGACTGGTTTGCATTGATATTTTAATTGATTTTGGTTTATAATAATTTATTAACAACAATAGAATATTAATGAAACTATTGTTTTTTACAAAAGCTCTTATTTAAATAAAACCTAAAAAATTCACATCTTAAGTTCATTGAAGTTAAATAGGTTTTAAAAATAAAATAATAAAGTTTGTTACAAGTTTTATAAATAAAATACCAACGCTTAAAATATTTGGTATAAGTATTATTTTATTATGACGAACTATTGTAAGAATTTGAATATGATTACACATTTTTTTAGTAAATGAACCATACTTAAACACATACTTAAACTCAATCTTTAGATGTAACGTCATACATTTATGTGATTTACTGTCTTCTTATTGGTCAATATTCAGATGTGACGTCATATATATTATATTTTACTTCGTATTTTTTGGCTAAAATTGTCTTGATTTTCAACATTGGAAATAAAATTATGATATCATTTTATGCTTTTCATTTATTCTAACTTTTCAATTAGTTATTGTCCTAGGGACAATTATCATTACTGTATGTGACGAATTTGTCTCTACATTGAGAACAATAGAGTATGGTGCTGTGGATTTTATTTAAGAGGAAAACTCTATGTACTGAGCATCTAGGTTTTGCCCCAACAATAGAACACCAAATTAATTATGGTTTTAGGGCGTTCAGAAATTAGGCTGTTGTGTCGTTTTATTAAAAAACTGCCTTTGCAAAAACTTCTTGACATCCTCCTTAGAGAAAACACTTCCTAAAAATGATTGAATTCAATTCCGACATCAAAGAGCGAAAGTTTGAGATTTTGTTTTAAATTCTTTTTTAATCTGGTTTTGATATTTTTCACAAATTGCGTGAATAATTTTTCCTTTAGGACTTATATACATTAAAATTAACATTTGAAGTTAACTCTACTGCGGTTATTATTTTTTGACCGGAACCATGTGCATGATTTTAGTTTTGCTTTTATATAATTATTCAACATTTCTGGAGATACTAATCATAGTAATTGATCATACTATAGTATATCAGAGTATAGTATATCATAGTATAGTGTATCATAGTATAGGGTATCATAGTATGTCATAGTATATCATAGTATACTAAGTATAGTATGTCACATTGTAGTATATCATAATATAGTATATCACAATTAAGTATATCATAGCATATCATAGTATATCATACTAATCACAGTAGTCTATCATATTTTAGTATAGCATAGTATAGTATATCATACTAATCACAGTAGTCTATCATATTTTAGTATAGCATAGTATATTATATCATGATACATCATAATATATCATAGTATGTCATCTAAATACTGAAAAAATAATTTGTAAAACAAAAACATTTACAATAAGAAAGATACATAATAATTACATAATCTTGATAATACAACAGAAAAATCTGAAGAACCAAATCCAGCTGCTCATAAAAAAACACCATCGTTCATTGCAGGCATTCAAATAAAATTATTATTAGTATCTTCTGGGATCAGGCTGATCGAGATTTGAGATACCTTATCAGTCTTCAATTCCTGTTTACCTCTGACTCCTGTTACAGATATTATAATGCATTTTAAAATGGCAAACCTGATTCTGGTTCTAACGAAATTGGTGACATGAGAGTAGGCTTCATTTCTTTTCTCAGCTATTAGTGGTGCTAGGCACTTGTGGTAAGTTTCATCTTATTTGCCCATGCGACCAGGGTGTGAAACTCCCTTTTTTGATGTTCGGAATACGGTCGTTGTATGTCCTTTTCTTTCCTCCTTCTTGTTCCTTGTACACCTGGCGAAGGTTTTCATTAATCCAACTAGGAATATTGTTGTGAACGACGCGGAAATCGAAGAATGATCGTTCGTAGGGGCTCCATAGCCCCACGGTTGAGACATCTAATCTAGCATTGTCTGCGCTGTTGGTATTTTGATGTAATGGATCTCGTGTTGGTAGAAGGTTTGGCTCTAGCCTTACGTCATGACATACCTCTCTTAGCAGCTCGGCATCTAAATCACGTATTGCATTGTGCCATTTTATTATGTAGCCTCCCTTTTGCAAGTGAGTGTATGGTCAACATCGGTCTTTCCTCCACAAGTACAATGAACCGACATTTCTTATGTAAGCCAATTGTAGCGCAAAGAAATGTCATCTCGGAATTCTTGCTTGTTGAGGGTGTAGCCAAGTGACTGGATGGGCAAGCAAGACAGCCAAGAGCTGGATCCTTTTTCGGTAGCCAGTTTAATGCATCGATGTAGTATGGGATCATATTGGTCAATAATATTCTGGTACTCGTCTTTAAGTTTTGTATCTCTTTGAGTCTTTAGTCCTTTTTTCGTTTTCTTTATATTTGCAATGTTCAGTTAAGCCTTCAGTAATCTGTTTTGATGCATCATACTGACCTTGGCAAGTTGTTATTGGGTTAGTAGTCCCCAGACCATAGTATAGTATAAAGCATGGGCTTTACACTCTCTAAAAGGATTATTTGGTATTGATACAAGATTGAACTAATCTTAACCAACGTTGGTAGGGGGCATATCATCAACATTGAATGAGTTGGTTTTTCATAATTTCAGTGAATAAATACAAAGATAACTTGGTTACTCAAACATTATTATTATTACTATTTGCATTATTATTGTTATAATTATTATTAGTAGTAGATAGGTAGGTTACCCAAACATTGTTATATATCCTATTAGCATTATTATTATTATTACTTGTGTTGTTACTATTATCAGTATTAATAGATAAATAAATTAACTAAACATTATTCCAGCTAATTGTTAATTGGTAGGTTTGGCTATACTCTAAAATGTATAACCAAAATATCAATTTCTATTGACAGGGTAGTTGAATAATAACATAAACGTAAATGCTATACCAAAAATATTACAACAAACCAAGTAAGTAGCTTAGCGGTAAAACATACAACATACAACTATAGAAAATTAGTAAAATTCTTGGAAATTTTTTTGTTTATTTGATGAAAGGAAAAAAGAAATAAAAATTGCTGAAATGAAAGTAAACAAATGAAGATAATCCCATTCGTTTCTATTTTATTAACATAAGCTTCATTTTTCCTGGGCTAATTTATAGCATTTGAATGAACTGGATTTTTATTTTCCCTGCAATAGAAATGATCTGAAAAATGAAGAACACAACAATAATGACTAAAATCATAATGATTCTAGTTTCTTGACCAATCAGTTCATTTGCCATCGTCCTATTAAGTTACTTTTTTTTTGATGCTATCAACTTTCTTGTAAATCAATCAAAATCGTATCACATTGGCAAATTATGGGAATAATTATGCTTACACAATTACTAATAGAATATGAAGGTATTATGGCACCAAGCAGGAGTAAATGATACTTATTAAAAGCTGTATTTGTATGTTAAAACAGTTTCTAAAATTGTATAGTTTTTGATAAAAGTCTATATATTAATATATTGACACTTTTCATTCATTTGTTTCCAATTAAAATATATATAAGCTTTCCAAATGTTTTGGTTAATCATGATTTTGATGATTAAACAGTGGTTATGTTTGGAGTTGTTTTAGTGATAATACTGTTAGTAATAATTTATGTTAATGTATAGTAATTATAGCATTTAAGAGTATTTATATAATAACAATACTATTTTTGACTGGTATTGTGTTAATAATAAATGATTTTTTTCTCAAAAAATTGAATTCTTTCATTGTTTATGTTCACACACTAACTTTTTCGAAATAAGAATTGAAGTTCCTAGAAAACCTAAGGCCATAATGACTGATGAAGATAATAAAAAAAAACTTTAAATTGTCATACAGTAAAAGATTTTTGAAAATAAAATAATGAAAAGACATTTCCTCAAAATAAATGTAAGTCACACACCATCAACATATTTCATTTAATTTAGCTTTTATGGTTATGGGGTCTGAAAACAATTTCAAAACTGAAATATCTTTTTTGTATCTGAACACATGACTTAATTTTCTCCTTTTAGTTCACCTAATAACGTTTTATTTTTCATAGCAGCATCTTTAGTCCACGCTTATGCGTGGTCTACCCTCGTCCACTTATAGTTCCCATTTCTTTTTCAGTTCTCACTCACTCACATCGTCCATCCACTACCTCTTCGGTCTTCATCTTACTCTTTTTTCTATCGTCCATTTACATTACTTTTCTCCTCACAAATTATAATTTTACTCGCCATATGTTTGTTTTGCTCTCACAGATGTTCGTTTCTTCCCGATATATGTTCGAATTTCTGTTTTCATGGATGACCTATTGTGTTCTTATTTATGTAACATTTATTCATGGTAATGTTTGCAAGACGAAAGAGAAACGGAAGAAAACAAGATAAAAATTATATAACAAAAAAAGGCTTTGTCATAGATAATGAAAGCATGAAAGATTTATTATAAAAAACTGAAATATACATTACAAAAAAAATGAAAGATATAAATCTATTTCAAAAAGCTAAATGGTAGACTAAAAAAACTGAAAAGTATATTACAAGATTAAAATCTAGATTACAAAAAACTGAAAGATAGCTTACAAAAAAGATAAAATAGGTTACAAAAAGTTGAAAGGTAGATTATAAAAGGCTGAGAAATATATTACAAAAAGCTGAAAACATATTAGAAAAGGCTGAAAATAGATTAAAATACGACTGAAAGACAGATTACAAAAGGCTTAAAGGTAGATTACAAAAGGATGAAAAATATATTACAATCAGCTGAAAGATAGATTACAAAAAACTGAAAGAAGGATTACAAAAGAACTGAAAGATAGATTACAAAAGGCTGTAAGATAGATTACAAAAAGCTGAAATTATATTACAAAAGGCTAAAAGATAGATTACAAAAGTCTGAGAGGTAGATTAGAAAAGACTGAAAGATAGATTACGAAAGGCTAAAAGATGGATTACAAAAGGCTGGAAGATAGATTACAAACGGCTGAAAGATAGGTTACGAAAGGCTGAAAGATAGATTATAAAAGGCTGAAAGATAGACTAAATAAGGCAGAAAGATAGATTAGGAAAGGCTGAAAGATGGATTACGAAAGGCTGAAAGATAGATTATAAAAAGCTAAAAGATGAATTACAAAAGGCTGAAAGATAGATTACTAAAGGCTGAAAGATCGATTATAAAAGGCTGAAAGGTAGATTACAAACGGCTGAAAGATGGATTACGAAAGGCTGAAAGATGGATTACAAAAGGCTGAAAGATAGAATAAAAAAGGATGAAGGATAGATTAGGAAAGGCTTAAAGATGGATTACAAAAGGCTGAAGGATAGATTACAAAATGCTGAAAGATGGATTATAAAAGGCTGAAAGATGGATTACAAAATGCTGAAAGATAAATTACAAAAGGCTGAAAGATAGATTACGAAAGGGTGAAAGATGGATTAAGAAAAGCTGAAAGATGGATTACAAAAGTATGAAAGATAGATTACAAAATGCTGAAAGATAGATTACAAAAGGCTGAAAGATAGATTACTAATGGCTGAAAGATGGATTATAAAAGGCTGAAAGGTAGATTACAAAATGCTCAACGATGGATTACGAAAGGCTGAAAGACGGATTACGAAAGGCTGAAAGATAGAATAAAAAAGGCTGAAAGATGAATTACAAAATGCTGACAGATGGATTGCGAAAGGCTGAAAGATGGATTACGAAAGGCTGAAAAATAGAACAAAAAAAAGGCTGAAAAATAGATTAGGAAAGGCTGAAAGATAGATTAGGAAAGGATGAAAGATGGATTACGAAAGGCCGAAAGATAGAATAAAAAAAGGCTGAAAGATAGACTACGAAAGGCTGAAAGATAGATTAGGAAAGGCTGAAAGATGGATTACGAAAGGCTGAAAGATAGATTACGAAAGGCTGAAAGATAGAATAAAAAAGGCTGAAAGATAGATTACGAAAGGCTGAAAGATAGAATAAAAAAGGCTGAAAGATAGATTAGGAAAGGCTGAAAGATGGATTACAAGGCGTCTTTATTTACTACCAAAATATCTTCCTTCAAGTTTTTATTACTTCTGTTTATGAGGCTCAATAAAGTTTCTTTTTTTTCTTTTCTTGTAAATATTTTTCATGTTTAATTTCAATTTTAATATTAATTCGAATGTCTGATAAATTTATGTACATTGTTTTGTTGTTTTAATTTTATAATATTCAGCTATAACAATAATAATATTAATGATTTTAACAATAATGAAGATTTGAATTATCATAATAGGTAATACAAGTTAGGTTTAAGTATAAAGCTTACTGATTAAATATAATAAACTCTTTTTTTTGTCTATAATAGTTACGATACCTCAGGTGATACTCTCCTCCTTGTTTTCCTCTTCACACTTACATTCTACCCCTCATACCGGAAAAATAAATCCCATTTTTTAGAAAGTCATAAAATAGAAAACTAATGTTGAAAAGGTAAGTAGCGAATGTGTGAAGGGGAGAGTCGGAGGGGGGGGGGGGGATGAGATCACTGAAGCGACCGTATCCCATTTCATTTAAATTAAATCCGTGTGTAGCAATGAAATTTATTTCAAGATATTGATGTTAAAAATTTTTGTTAATTTAAAAGTTCTAAATATATAAAAAAATGTATTTCGAGATATTGATGTTAAAATATTTTGTTAATTTGAAAGTTCTAAATATACAAAAAAAATTATTTTGTTAGATTTCACTTTTAATTCGTTTGCAATGGCCTGTAAGGAGGATTGCTCAGCTCCTTTGAAACGTCAACACCGTCTGGCGTTGCTAGATGTTCACCCATCCAATGTATAATGCTAGATGTGCATCCATCCAGTATAATCAGCCCAACATTGACTAACTTTGTTCAACTAACAGTTCAAAAGTTTGGATTTATTTTGTTTGGTTGTTAAATGTGATCAAAATTTTCACCACTATTTTGTAACCACTGTTTAAAGCTACGACTAATTGTTAAAAAATTTGTAGTATTTGCCTTAAAGGTTTTATATTATAAATCAATAGAAATAAAAATGTAAAATAATGAAAATAAATGTTATATTGAAGAAGATTTAGCAATCTAATTACTTTTAAAGCTGCTAATGTTTAATAAACTATAATAAAATAACATAACCTTGTTTAGCTGACTAAAAAATACTAATTAGGAATAAATTTTGTTAAACAAATTTGTAATAAACAAAACAATTTCCTTCAATTTATTGAAATCACATTAAACCACAAACCAAAGTGGATGATAAAATCAAAAGAATTTAATCAAAATAATAGTTTTGTGAAATAACTCCAAACCGGAAGTGAATGTAGCCCCGCCCTTTTTGTCACGTGACCTCATCCAGGTCAGTCAGCTTTAAGTCACCTTTGCTATGAGGATTATATAACGGCCTGATCCATAGTTCAGGATAATTAACCTCTCATTGTTCTTATGGGTGCAAGTTGTGTTTGACCTTTTGTTTTATCTTAACTAATGTGCTTGCAGTTTTGGTTTCTTTTTAACTGTTGTGCTTATGGGTACAAGTTGTTTTTATTTTTTTTTTCAACTGTTGTTCTTATGGGTACAAGTTGTTTTTATTTTTTTTTTCAACTGTTGTTCTTATGGGTACAAGTTGTTTTTCTTTTTTTTTTCTTTTAACAGTTGTGCTTGGAGTTTTTTAACTGTTGTGCTTATGGGTACAAGTTGTTTTTAATTTTTTTTCAACTGTTGTTTTTATGGGTACAAGTTGTTTTTTCTGGTTTGGTTTGTTTTGTTTTTTTAACTGTTGTGTTTATGGGTGCAAGTTTTTTTCTTTTTTTTCTTTTAACTGCTGTGGTTGTAATTTTGTTTTCTTTTAACTGTTGTGCTTATGGTACAAATTGTTTTTTCTGGTTTGTTTTGTTTTTTTAACTGTTTTGCTTATTGATACAAGTTTTTTTATTTTTTATTATTTTAACTGTTGTGATTGTAGTTTTTTTTCTAACTGTTGTGCTTATGGATATAAGTTGTTTTTATTGTTTTTTCCGGTTTGTTTTGTTTTTTTAACTGTTTTGCTTATTGATACAAGTTTTTTTTTTAACTGTTGTGGTTGTAGTTTTGTTTTACTTTTTGTTTTGTTTTATCTTAACTGTTGTGCTTATGGGTATAAGTTGCTTATATGTTTTGTTTTGTTTTCGATTAACTGTTGTGTTTTTGAGCTGCTTATAGTTTTTGTTTTGTTTTATTTTACCTGTTGTGCTTATGGGCACAAACTGTTTGTAGTTTTTGTTTTGTTTCGTATTAACTGTTGTGCTTATGGGTACAAGTTACTTATAGTTTTCCTTTTCTTTTCTTTCAACTTATTGTGATATAATTGTTTTGCCTTAACTATTGATTATCTTTAATTATTATATTTTTATTATTGGTCTTGGATTTAAATATTAATGTAACTCAAATGAAAATATCGCTTTACATGTGTGGTGTGGCAAGGCAAAGTAAAATTAGCAATGTAATGAATGTAGGAAAGACAGAGGAGACAAAATTCAGGTCACATGGAGGAGCAATGGAGAGGATGACGGAAGAGGGAGAAGACATAAAGGGACACTTAAAACAAGATTGAAGTCGTAAGAAAAAATGAAGGAAGACCAAAACCAGATGGAGGTACTAAGAAGAAATAGAAGAAACCCCAAGACAAGATGGAGGTACTGTGAAAGAGTAGAAGAAGATCCAAGGCAAGATGGAAGTCCTAAGAAGTATTAAAAGAAGCTCCAAGACAAGATAGAAGTACTAAAATCAAATAGAAGAAGACAAAAGAAAAGTGGAAGGATTATATTGTGATGATATGAGAGAGAATGGATAACAAAATGACGGACAGTAGAGGCAGGTGGAGGAGGTTCATCAAAAATAGCCACTTCGTAAAAGGACGAGATAAGCTGATGCAGAAGAAGAATTTTAAACCCACTGACGTTTTTTGTGATGAGTTTACCAGAAGAGTATTAGTGAAGTTTCCAGTGCTTGACTATTGATTTTTATTGAATTCTTTTATCTTTATTATTATTTAGATTGAATTGTTTTTTATTTGTTACATAAACATAACTTTCATTTATTTCTAATTGTTTTAACCTTAGTTGTTGTTTTTTTCTCCCATTTCATTTGTATCAAATAGAGCTAATTTTTAAATAAATAAAAATTCAGCCCAAATCTTTCACTTTTTGTTTGTGCTATTTTTATGTTTGTCAGATACATTTGAGTACAAATAGATTTTTGTTGTTTCCATGTTGTTTTATTTCATGTTGGTTTAAGATTTGCATTTGAATTTGTTTTCTGTTTCACACGTATTTTGTTGAATATATCAGTATGGCAATAACTTATATGACAGTATCAAATAAATACTCACATCTACAAAACAATTACCTTAATAATATAAAAAATAACATTATTAAAAAATGTTTTCAATGAATTTATAATGGTTAAGACAATAATTATAAATATTGGGAGCAATCATGATATGTAAAATTTTGCAAAACAATATAATATTAATATAATATAATATAATATAACATAATATTATATAATATAATATAA
>JARUHE010348463.1:0-10168 GCA_031471125.1 Archaeomysis grebnitzkii | reverse complement strand
ATTTCGGCCTTCATCTGTAATTTCATAGTAGAAAAGTGGTCTTCGGGTACATTTGGTCTGTTCAGGTGTAAATCAAGTTTACACTTGAGTACATGGTATTTTTTATGCTGAATTAACAAACAAATTCATTTAAAAACAGATGTATATGCTACATAGGTCGTTTTGCTAATAGAATATGATCTATATTTAATTAATATATCTTTTCTTACCTAATTATATAACTTTTTTCTTGGTACATTGGAAGCCATCTTCTTTACACGTATATATATATGTATATGTTATTAAATTTAAATTCAACTATTTGTCTATATAACATTTAAAAATGATAAAAATATATAATACATTTATTTTACTTGTCATTCAGTTACAATTTCTAATAAAAAGTATATATATGTGTCTTATATAATTTGCACATGAAAGCCATGTACACTTAAAGGCCGAAATGTTGATATATATATGTATATATATATAAAACTAAATTACTCGTTTCGTAAGCATAAAAAACTTGTAACGACTTGTGTACCGAAGATCAAAACAAGAATCCAAGAAATTGCAATAACCCAGTGACACAGGAGTAGTTCTTAGCTTTGCATTTTGGAGGGAGCGGAACTGATTTTGTGGTTTTTACACCTGACTGAAAATTATTTTTTGTGGCCTTAGTTATATACTTGACTACAAGATTTTGTTCAGCTTGCTTAATCTTTTTTTAATAAAGCTGAAGAAGATGGGTTTCCCCCGAAACGATTATATTAATGTTAAGTGGAAATTATGTGAATCCTCGACATATTTATCTCTATTTATACGATGCGTTTCGACTTCATTAGTCAATTTCTTTGGTGCTTTATCTTAAGAAATATTGTTGGTCAATTGTTTATGTTATGATGTTACTTATCTATGCTATATTAAACATGTTTACTTTCAACTAAAATTGTATATTAGTATTATCATTTATGTTAATTATATTAATTATAATGTACAGGGTCGTATATCTCTTAATTGTATTGAAATTTCTGGTATGATCCTCTTATGATCATCTTATAAAACAACAAGACAGGGGAAGATAGAGAATGTTTATTCACGAATCTACAATTACATTCATTGCTAACATTAGATTATTTAATACAGTTTTATTATATTATTTATACTATGTGATGTAGTAAGTATACTACATGCCATAGCACCTCACAACAATTATAATAAATAAAAATTAATATAATTACATTAAATAATAACTAATACTATTATAATAAATAACAATGGATACAAGTATAAGAAATAATAGCCAGCGCAATTATATTAAATAAAAATGTATACAATTATAACAAATAACATTTAATACAATTATAAAAAAAAAATACAATTAATACAATTATAACAGAAAATAAGTAATAAAATTGTAATAAATAACAATTGATACAATAATAATAAATAACACGTAATAACTATCAAAATTATAATAAGTAACAATTAATACAATTATAACAAAAATTAACTAATACAATAATAATAAATAACAATTAATACAATTATTATAAAAAATAACTAATACAATTCTAATAAATAACAATTAATACAATTATAACAAAACATAACTAATGCAATTATAATAAATAACAATTAATACAATTATAACACAAAATAACTAATACAATGATATTAAATAACAATTATTACAATTATAACAAAAAATAACCAATAAAATTATAATAAATAACAATTAATACAACTATAACAAAAAACAACTAATACAATTTTAATAAATAACAATTAATACAATTATAACAAAAATAACTAATACAATTATAACAAATAACAACTAATACAATTCTAACAAAAAAATAACTAATACAATTATAATAAATAACAATTAATACAGCTATAACAAAAAATAACTGATACAATTATAATAAATAACAATTAATACAATTGTTAAAAAATAACTAACACAATTATAATAAATAACAATTAATACAATTATAATAAATACAAAATAATACAATTATAACAAAAAATAACTAATACAATTATAATAAATAAAAATTAATACAATTATAATAAATAAAAAATAATACAATTATATTAAATAATAATTAATACAATTATAATAAATAATAACTCATACAATTATAATAAATAAATGTTATTACAATTATAACAAAAAATAACTAATACAATTATAATAAATAATCATTAATACAACTATAACAAAAAATACCTAACGCAATTATAATAAATAACAATTAATACAATTATAACAAAAAAAACTAATACAATTATAATAAATAACAAATAATACAATTATAACAAAATATAACTGATACAATTATAATAAATAACAATTAATACAATTATAAAAAAAATAACTAATACAATTATAATAAACAACAATTAATACAATTATAACAAAAAATAACTAATACAATTATAATAAACAAAAAATAATACAATTATAACAAAAAATAACTAATACAATTATAATAAATAACAATTAATACAAATTATAATAAATAACAATTAATACATTTATAATAAATAATCATTAATACAATAACAATTATAATAAATAACAATTAATACAATTATAATAAATAACAATTCATACAATTATAACAAAAAAGAACTAATACAATTATAATAAATAAAAATTAATACAATTATAATAAATAAAAATTAATACAATTATAATAAATAATAATTAATACAATTATAAAATAAATAAAAATTAATACAATTATAACAAATAACACTTAATACAATTATAACAAAAAAGAACTAATATAATTAGAATAAATAAAAGTTAATAGAATTATAATAAATAACAATTAATACAATTATAATAAGTAACAATTAACAAAAATTATAATAAATAATAATTAATACGATAACAATGAAAATAAATGACAATTAATAGAATTATAATAAATAACAATTAATACAATTATAATAAATAACAATTGATAAAATTATAATAAATGACAATTAATAAAATTATAATAAATAATAATTAATACAATAACAATGAAAATAAATGACAATTAATACAATTATAATAAATAACAATTAATAAAATTATAATAAATAACAATTAATAAAATTATAATAAATAACAATTAATATAATTATAATAAATAACAGTTAACAAAATTATAATAAATAACAATTAATACAATTATAATAAATAACAATTAATACAATTATAATAAATAACAATTAATAAAATTATAATAAATAACAATTAATACAATTATAATAAATAATAATTAATTCAATAACAATGAAAATAAATGACAATTAAAGTCGCTTAAACAAAATGCAAACCCGACGTCACAATAAAGATACTTTTCATTACATCGGTGATTATTCCCGCCATTAAATAACATTTAGATCTAAAATAGCACAAGTGAGGTAAGCTCTATGGTATTTGAACGTGGGTTACCTCACTTGTGCTATTGTCGATCCATCTAAGGAAATATAAAAGCAAATTACACATCTCTATATAAACTGGTCATACCAATGGCATCCGAATCTAAAGAGACCATTAAATATATTTTATCTTATGATTTGAAACAACTTTTATCAGTCTTTATTGCCCATAAAATTATTTGGAGGAACCCACAGATATATCTTGCAGTAGCCGCCTTTATTTATCTTAACGAACGCTTTTATGCTCATTTTTACGCCGGTTTACAACTCAAAAACATTATTTTTTTACACACAAATTTAGATAATTCCACATAATAGAAATGGTTTATTACTCTTATTAACTATTATTATTATACATACAATTATATACATAAGTTGTTTGCAATTAATAACAATAGTTATTTTATCATTACGGCGTGCAAAATAATTGTTTTGAAATATTAATATCGCAATGTTATTGTAGTAAACAAAATTTGGTAATACATTTTTTTTAATACTTGAGAAAATAGAATGTGATGGTAATGTATAAATTAAGCTATCACTTATAATAATGACAATAATGTGACACTTATTAAGGCAAGAAAACCATATACACTTTAGAAAATAAATTGTATTTAGTCGCTAATTCCAAAAAAAATGTCAAATAATTTTAATTTTGGTATGGATGAAAAACGTTAAAGTGTTGGTATTAGTAAATCAATTTTATGATTTAAAAGTTTCTAAATTGTATTGGTATGTTCTTACATATTACACGTTGATTAACCCTATAACGCCCATTGGGTCTTTTAAGTGACGTTTAAAAAAGCCTTTTTTTAATGCAAACATTTTTGTGTTAAAGATCTTATGACATAAATAATTTGGGCGTTATAGGGTTAATATTAGATGGTGATTGATATTAGATGTTGATTCATGAGTCATTTATGTTCATATTGTTATCAAATGTTTAGTAGACACATATCATTATATAATATATGAAAATCACATGGTAACATGTGCATCAAGATTTTCAAACATCTATGGCACTTCTTGGATTTAGAACGTTTACAATATGGCTGTAGCATTTTCAAAGCATACAAAGGTAATTGGCACCATTGAGGTTCATAGGTTATCTAATTTGACAACAGAAGAAAAAGAGCTTGTTCAGCCCAGCTAAGAAAAGGACATCAGACAACCAAATAACGTATTTGCTTTTCGTGCTCGCAATCTCTCACATGATTGTGAAGTCCCCAAATATAGACACAACGCCCATTAAATCCACAAGGAAAGTGACAGAGAGACACATCTACATAGAAGGATCGTTCACACATTTCCATCCGGTAGTCGTAGTCTTAAAAATAAAACATTCGACAACTTGGATCACGCAGGGACATTTCCTGAGGCTACTGCGAAGTAAAGCTCGTTTTCAATTGTGCGGTAACTGTCCAAATGGCATGTCTTTGACTGGGATTTAAAACCAACAAGATAACGGGGCCTTTCCATAATTGCTGCAGTCTACATAAGTATTGTAAGTATTAAGGATAGTTGTTTATCCTGCTGTATAGTGTGGTACACAGAGTGTTTGAGGACGTTGTTGCCCTTCAGGCACAGATTGAAGCACCCTAATCCACTTTACATTCGGCGATTTTCTACCTAGAATTTTTCAATGTAAGTATGCAATGTAAGAAAACGTGTAAATAACTTGTACTTGAGAAACTCTAAACAACTACTGACTATGGGGATAAACATTTTTTTGTTAATTATTTGCAATAAAAATAGAAAATTATAACTATTAGTGATTTATGAAAGACCTTGTATAGCTATGTAATACATATTTGTCGCCAGAAAACCTTACATATCAGATAAGTCAAGAAGTTCGCCAAATAAAAGTTGATAAAAGAAACTGTTTGTAATATTTAAATAGGAAAAACAATAGATTGCTACGTATAAATACCAAACAAAATCATGGAAAACATGAAATAAAATTGTAACATCTAAACAAGATACCGAATAATAAATTAAGCAAATTTAAAGAAACCAATTTTTTCTATACTTCTGTGACTATACAACCACATAAAATAAAAATAAAATTCTAACTTCATATCAATATAAAATATAATTATTAAAGAGCGGCTCCAAACAAAATTAAGCAAGCAATAAAAGAGAAAAAATTAAGCAAGCAATAAAAGAGAAAAAATAAATTCAAGACAAATAATGTGAGATGGTTTCCTCGCCATGATTGTCGTATTACACGATCAATAATGGAGCCACACTGATGAAGATGACGGTTTCAACTTTTTTATTCCTTTTTATTCACTTTTATGTCCCGGGTCCTTTTGTCTCGGGCTGGACATCTCTTTCCACCTGAATCTGCCTCTATTATATTCCTCTGGACTTGGTTCTTATGGAGTTCATTACGATCTCAGACACATCTCGTTAATCTTACTCACGCCATTCAAAGGGTGGTGGCACATGTATCGCCAGATTGGGAGAGATTGTAACATTCTTCTGTATTTTTGTTTGAAAAATTGTATCTTTTTGTGATGACAAATTAAATTTTTACTTTAGAAACCTTGATGGGAAAAGTACGTTAACAGTTAACAAGCAAAAGCATTGTGTATTCAATATATATACTTGTATTAATAAATCATTGTTTGTTTGCAAGTTATACTATAGTAGAACAAAGATAGGATAAAGTTAAAGTTGTGTATGTTATAACAAAATTTATAAATTTATTTATAACGCGAACGATTTTTTATAGGAAGTATTTTTATAAATCCTTTTTTATTATTTTTTTAAAATTATTCTTCACATTATATATTGAACTTACCTAGCATGCCCGTTTAATAACATTATATATTGAACTTACCTAGCATGCCCGTTTAATAACAGTTTAAAATATGTAGGTTTATTGATAATACAAATACCATACCATATTATATTATTTATATTAATATTTTATAATATTATACAAATTATATTGTGTTTGGCATACGTAGATTAATATTTGTTAAAATTAAAGCTTTGGCAAAAAAGTCTAAAAGTGTTGTGAGTTTTGTCATGAACTCGACAGTCTTGGTTGGCTTATACAGTATTATATAAAAAGAGGTCGGTGGTCATACTGTAACCATATTTTTTCGGATGAGGGGCAGCATTGAGCCAAAATCACATTTCAACCGAACATTTTTCAAAATATATCTTTTGATAAATTTTCCACACCTAAGAATCGCAAATAGCATTGGCAGTGAAACTCTAGTGTTTTTGCTTCTGCAAAAAACTTTTGACTACTTGCATTCTTATAAGTAACTATGCACACCTTAAAGTGATTGTACTTTGTAGAGTCTTTTAAGTTAGTTACAATCGTCTAATACCTGAAGTTATTATTTCACTTGACATAAAATCTGTTATATATACCTACACAAAGTGTTCATTGATGTTAATTAAAATTATTGTTAAAACATAAATTTAAACTTGTGAACACTGAATTCAATCTTTTTAAAAATCTATTTAAAAAAGAGGTGTAAGCTAGTGTAATTATCAAGCCACATGTTTCCTTAAAAAATGCAGGAAGTTTTTATGTTTTAAAATTATAAAAAACCTTATAGGTTGAAAATGATAAAAATTAACTTATGTAATACCAAATCTTCAAAATAAGTTCCAGAAATAACAAAACTTTTTCAGCTAAGGACTGAAAACAATGTTCACTATGTTAACATATATTGAGTTTTAAGGCATAGACATCTATTGCTAGATAAGCTTTACTCTGTTTTAGTTTATAAAATAATGTATATTATCTGATATATTCTATAGAACTAATCTCAAAGTCCTAATTTGTTAACTTATTTGTTGCCATTCGTTTTTCAATGACAATGACAATGGTTATTGAAAATATTATTTCTCTGACAAAATGTTGTAGATAATGTGAAAAAGTTGTCATAAAGAAGTAATTGGTAGGTATACAAATTTTTTCCTTATATTTTATAAATTGAGATAACAGCACTGAAAAGACTTCTAATCAATTATATTTTATTGTTTGTTTTTCTAATAATGATAATTTATCTATATTTGGTCTCGTTGTTCTCAAAGATTATAAACAAATGGTAAAGGAAACAACATTAGACGCACAATTTATTATTGTAAAAATGACTGTTATTTGGCTGCGAATGAGACACTATGAAAGATAGCATGTTTTTTTTATTTATAGACCACTCCAAGTGTGTGAGCTTATGGGTCTGTGGTGAAGAGCTAAACTAGATAATAATTTGAAGGACTCCTATGAATTAATGGAAATGCTACCAAATTTTAAATAAGCATAAAATATAATTATAAAAACAACTTTAAAAAATGTTGTTGATAGATATAGTACCATAATTGCTTGGAATAATACTAGTTCAAAATACGTGAATAAAACA
Source organism: Archaeomysis grebnitzkii (assembly GCA_031471125.1). Lineage (NCBI taxonomy): Eukaryota > Metazoa > Arthropoda > Malacostraca > Mysida > Mysidae > Archaeomysis > Archaeomysis grebnitzkii. Next base: position 2,357 of record JARUHE010348463.1, on the reverse strand, counting down.
TATCTAAATACGTAATTAAGGCAAAATAAAGTAAATGTTAACATTGTTAAGCCACTCTCTGGTGAACACTATAGTTTATGATTTTTCAGGGATTGATATGAATGGAATTTTAAATTGTTGCCCTCAGCTGTTCATGGTTCTCTCTTCAAACCATATTAACAATGGAGCTTTATGCAAAAGCATCATCCCCATCCAGTTTAATAACGCACCATTGATCAAGTGATTTCACGAACCTTGGACAGTTGAATGAAGTAGTTTAAAATTTCCCTCACATTAATGCCCGCAAATTCATGAAGTAGATGATGTTAAGTATGTGGGAGTAATGTACTGTTTGGGTACTATTTTTCTGCATGGCCGGATAGAAAACCTTGTTAAGAAAGTGGTATACGTGGTCTTTAAGAAAGTGGTATAAGTGGTCTTTAAGAAAGTGGTATAAGTGGTCTTTAAGAAAGTGGTATAAGTGGTCTTTAAGAAAGTAGTATAAGTGGTCTTAAAGAAAGTGGTATAAGTGGTCTTTAAGAAAGTGGTATAAGTGGTCTTTAAGAAAGTGGTATACGTGATCTTTAAGAAAGTGGTATAAGTGGTCTTTAAGAAAGTGGTATAAGTGGTCTTTAAGAAAGTGGTATAAGTTGGCTTTAAGAAAGTGATATAAGTGGTCTGGGTGTGTGGTCGTAACGAGGAATTGTTCTCTCTCATGTCGAGGTGAGTTTTATGCAACGTCGTTTTGTGTTTCCAATGGCAAATGGGAAATCTAGATTGTTAAAAGAATGAAAACACAGAAGTATACTTATAGAAATACCGAGTAAATTTTATAACCATTATAAAAAATTGTTTCACCTTTTAAAAAACATATACTTAACGAATTAAAGTAATCTGTAACCGATCATACCAAGATCTTTTAGAGTTTTTAGTATACAAATGATTGTCATATTTTATTTACAGTACATGGAACTGTAACTACGATTTCAATAAATAGTAAAATTATCACAATAATTGTATATACAAATGAAACAAAAACAACATCAATATAGCTGTTACATTTATTAAAATTCCTTAACTGTTGTGTGTAAATAATAAAGTCCCAAAATAAATATACAATGTGATTATTCTTCCAATGAATAATCTTTAACATCTACCTACATTTCAACCAATAAGAAACGAGTATTTCTATATACAAATGAAACAAAAACACATGAATTAAACATGGGAAGTTATACAAATTTTTGTTCAATTACTGTATGTTAATAGAAAACAATTCCATTTCATTCCACAAAGATATTGGAACCGACCAAATAAATATTCACAAAAGCACTTCGTCAAATGACAAGATCCAAAATGATGAATTTTATGCATTAGTTTCGGTCTTATTGTCTCAATCGTCAGACTTGTGTATTTTAATTGGTTTTACATATGGACCGACAATAGCACAAGTGAGGTGATCTACACTCAAATAAAATAGAGCTTACCTCACTTGATACATAATGGTATAATCCTTACTGGCTGGTTGTTGCCATAAAGTCTAAGTTAAGTTGAAGTTAGCATTGAATGATATTCTTACGTTGGTTTACTCAATAGATGCTTTTGTCTGTTTATGAAAGTTATTTATAAATGTATGTGAATGTTTTCTTTTATAAATTATTTAGATATTGAAGAATTTTCAAGAGATGAGATGATCTAAGTTGAAGTTTTATTCATAAGAAATGGTTACACTTTGTGAGTTATAAATTTAAGAAGACTTTCATGTTTACATTAAAGTCATTAAGCAACTGAAAATGTGCAAATTCAAAATGATGTCATACTGAAATATCAAGTAAAGACAACTCCTTATATATATATATGTGTATACTGTATATATATACATATGTATATATATTTATAGGTCTATTTATATATAGAGAGAGAAAGATTTTTTTGCAGGCAAAAATGTGAATATATATATTCAATTGTTACCCTCAGGTGATCAGAGCTCGCTCATCAAGCTACGTGATCAATGGAATCGTATCCACTGTGCAATCCCCATCCTAAGAAAGATGGTTCAAGCACACTTTCATAGAGTCCATATTTTACCGTCGGCGACATATATATTTAATGCTCGGGATATTACTGTTTATCCAATTGAAGAGAGAGCTCTGGTCCCCTGAGGGCAACAATTGAATATATTTATTCACATTTCTGCCCGCGAAACTCTAAATTACATATTCACGGTAATTGTGAATAATCTTTGTATCTAAGAAATCCGGAAAATTGGATAAACAAACAAACTTTAAGAGAAAAAACGATTTTAACGAATGTTCGTAAATTTTTTACAATGTCTGTATTGACGAATATAATGTATATACATATATATATATATAAAT
>JARUHE010348452.1:0-10169 GCA_031471125.1 Archaeomysis grebnitzkii | reverse complement strand
TAAACACTTATTAGTTTGTTGTTTATTCACTTATGACTTTGATTAGTAAATAAAAGTCTTATTTTCACATAGTATTTATTTGGATTCCATCTCTATTCTCCAAAATCTAAAATCACAAGAAGGTTCACACTAGAACATCGGACATTGAAAACATGTCCAGTTTAGTTGAACACTATAACTAATTGTCAAGTCATGACAATTTAGACCTTCATCTCTAATCTATGGTTATACTTAACTGTCAGGGCATAACGATAATTTAGGCACAACATCTTAATGGAACTATTATTTAGTGTAAAAAATGATCAAAAAAAATTTAGGTCTAAAATGTAAGCCTACATAAGGTCAGTGATTGCACCCAGTGGGCAACCAACGTCTTTCAATCTTTGTTTGAAAGTTGAACGGAGGTTTTGTTGGGCAACAACCAAATATAAACGATATTAAAACGTTGCATTTTTCAAAACTTTTGTCATTGAAGTTTGTATTGAAGCCAACACTGTATAAGCATATGATAACGTTGTTTAAACGTTGTAACAACTTTTTAGTTTACGAACTTCAATACAACGTTGTATGAACATTTTTAAGGCAACGTTGTTTCAACTTTAACGTTTGTTGACCTATGGTTACATACACGACGTTAATAAAATGTTGAGTTCAGTTATTTTGGAATAGTTATAAACAGACGTTTCACAAACGTTAAGCAATGGTTGGTTCAAACAACGTTGTTTTGAAAACGTTCATATAACGTTGTATCGAAGTTTGTTAGAGTAAAAATTGTGCAAAAAGTTGTTAAAACATTTCAATAACGTTATCAGATGTTCATACAACATTGCTCGTACAACATTGCCTCAATACTAATTCCAATGACAAAAGTTTTGCAAAATACAACGTTGTATAAATGTTAGAAGATTTTTAAACAACGTTGTAATAACGTTGGGACAACATTAAAATGCCCGTTGGGTATAAGCAACATCTAACACGTACAAACGATTTCAGAATAAACCGAGGATACCAAACATTTCCGTTAAAATCACGATTGCATTTATTATTACCTGTTTTTCAAACAACAGTTATAGCTCATGTCCATTGCAAGAACCAAATGCATACTCATATAACAATACACCATTGGGTGCTTCAGTCTAGAGAGACATACACATACATAACCCATACATACATACACATACATACATACATACATACATACACATAACCCACGGATTAGATTTACAATTTGTTTGACATAATTGTTGTGTTAGTTTTTACTTTTTAAAGTTTTCTGAATATGTTTTCCATTAGGTAAACAATCATTCTACAGCATCTGTTTTTTAAAATATGAAAATTTGTGTAAAGATTTTATTCAATAAAAATGTTGAGAATGTTTAGTTCTTCGTTTTTTTGAAAGTAAAAATTTTTGAAAAGGAAAAAAATAAAATAGGTGATTTTTCAAAGTTTGCTAAAAAGTTCCTAAAAATTACATTTTAAAAAAAACCTAAACATTTTATAAATAAAAACTTGAATGCAGAATAATTAAAATGAAACTCCTTATATTTTATTATATTTTGTTATATTTTATTATATTTTATTATATTTTAATTTATTTATTCTTAACGAACATTGCTCTAAGGTAAATGACAACAAAGTTGGTTCAGACGACAACGACAACAACCAAAGAAAAGCAAACCATAGATAAAACTTTTACTCATTTTGCTCACACGCTTGATAATGATCTCACAAGCTCCCTTTAACTATTAAAGTGCTTAGTGATTATAGTAAATGTGTTTTTTATAATAAATGATAAAATATTACTTTTTTGTTTCAATGATATGTGTGTAATTGCTAATAATTAATTATTTTGTATGCCTTAAATACGTTAAACTGTTGAAAATTTAATTATATACTAACATTTGACTGAATTTGTTAGTTTATTACATTCAATAAACATAACAATAGTCAATGTATATATTATGGCGCAAACTGTTTTCAAGAACGAAGAAACATGGTGGAGAATTGCTTTACTTTGAAATGAAGTAGGTTCATTTTATTTATAATGTTATCACCGCATCATCACACCACTGTTTTAAAAAGTTTTAACTTATATATAAAGTTGTACTTTGAAAAACTTCTGTCATTGGAGTTATTTTTGAAGTCAACGTCGTAAGAACATCTGGTAACATTGTTTAAAAGTTATAACAACTTTCCGTACACACTTTACTCTAAGGAACTTCAATACAACGTTATATGAACATTTTAATACAATTTTATTCCAACTAACCATTATTTAACGCTTATGAAACGTCTCTTTATAACTATTACACAACAAACCTGTACTAAATGTTTCATTAACGTCATTTATGTAACCATAGCTCAACACACGTTAAATAATGGTTAGTTGGAATAAAGTCATTTTAAAAATGTTCATACAACGTGGTATTGAAGTTGGTTAGAGTAAATTGTGTAGGAAAAGTTGTTATAACGTTTAAACAACGTTATCAGATGTTCATAGAACGTTGACTTGGGTTTGTTCCTAACAAACCTCAATTCAACTCACAAACAATGGTTGAAACAACTTTGGTTGCTCACTGGGAATCATTAAATAAAAATAAAAATCTAAACATCTTACGTAGAATTCGTAAAATGCCTAGTAGTTTTTGCTTATAAATATTCTTATATCTACCATTCATAATATTAGCACAATGCTACAAGATAAGACAATCATAATATATACAAATACATTATTTTAGTTTAAAACATTCTTTTGCAAACTAATTTAAATATTTACTTTAAGAACATCTAATTGAATTACATCAAACTAAATTTGATGTTTTTAAATGACATTTTGGTATTTGAAAATAATTAAAATGTCATATTTAGCTTTTCAAGTAAAATTCCAAGAATTATCATAAATTACACTCTAGAAAACTTGGAGTATGAAGCTAAGCAGATCATTCAATTTTGACTTACCTTCGAGTGAATAAATTTTGGATGTCACAAGTCATGAAAGTATGTGACGTGAGGATTATGTTTCATTTTCGTAGAAATTAAAAACTTTAATTAGTTATCGCTAAATAAGCCTTTACCTATTCCTTATATTTACAAAGGAATTTCATAACTACACAATTGGCACTGAAAATTTATGAAGAAAATATTTTAACAACTAAATTAAGATATTTTCACAACATATATAGCAAAATAATATTTTAAATCCAAAATATTTGGTCATAACTTATGGCTAAGTTTATTGAACGAAGTTGAAATATACTTGCGGTACCATCTAATTACAGGCACAAAGTAACCCAAAAACATTTTTTCCATCTACAGGGAAAAACTTTTCTATTTTCAATGAAAGTTGAAAGAAAAAATGATTTTATGGCCTATAACAGGAATGAGTCTGGCATTGTGATCGTATTTTTGAAAATGATAACAGCTTTAAATGAAATTAAACACGGTGGAACTGATCATTTAAAGTTACATGTTATACAGCATTGAATAATCCAATGTTTAATTTTTCATTAAATTGATAAATACTAGCATGATAACCATCGTGCTTAATATGAAAATTAAGCTCCAGTATAAAATACATTTTGATTACAAAATTTGGGTCGGTCAAAGCATTTGGTGTAAAAAAACTTATGTCCAAAAAATGTTGTTTAAAAAATTGGTGCAAAAAGTTTTGATCAAAAAGAAATATCCTAACTAGGCTCAGTGGTTATACAAACAATCTCTCTGGTGTGGTTCCTTTTTAGAATGCAAAAAGTTTTAAAATTTCAAATGTATTGCTATTCAAAATGAATTGGAAGTTTCTTCCTAACAAACGCTCACCATCTCTGATTATGGTGTATAGTATATGCTTGTTCCAAGGACAATATCCAAATCCATACAAACAATCAAACTTCTGTGTTGTTTTGTTCTTGAGATACAATCACATACACACACTACTTTGCACGTAACAAATACTTGTTTATGTTTAATTCATACAATTAATTCATCAAAAAACTATATTTACACTTGGTGTTAAAATAAATGAGAAACGGAAAACTTGTATACAGATTCACAAACACATTAAAAAATACAAATTTATTTAAAAATTGAGATAAATGACATTTATGAGTGTATTAGTTTATTAAATTATGCAATCGTGGATGTGGAACAATTTAAATTATTTGATCAAATTTAATGAATTCTTATTTTACGATAAATGAAATCTGAGATAAAAATCTTCTATTCCGGATTTTTTAAGTTTTTGTAGAAAATAATTAATTTTCAAATCGTAATACATCGAAAGATTTGTAGTTCTACAACATTTTATAGCATTTTTAAATCTATTTTAAATCTATTTTAAATGAAAAACGTTTAAATATCAAATATAAAATGATTTTCTTGTAACTTTAATTAAAAATTTTGATCAAAAAACAATAATAAAATAATATAATAATAATAATGTTGATTACAAAACGTTATCAGATGTTTATACAATGTTGGCTTCAATACTAATTGTAATAACAAAGGTTTTAGAAAAACAACGTTGTATAAATGTTATAAGATTTTAAAATAACGTTGTGACAACATTAAAATGCCCGTTGGGTATTAAAATCTGGGTTAAGTAAACTACAGTAGTACATGCCACATAAACATATCTAAGTTTGAAATTACAATAATATGCTAAGGCCATACATCATGCTAAAAAGATAAATACATAGAATAATCTCATTACTAATAAGAAGTACAAAACTAATAACCACAACAATAACATTAACAACGTAATAACAATAATATTAAGCAACCATAATGAAATTAACAATAATAACTAAATTACAAATAATAACTAAATTACAAATAATAAGAACAATAATAAACATAATGCTAATAAAAACCATAATACTACTACTAATAATAATAACATAATAATAATAATAATAACAAAAACATCAGCACTATAAAAACAGTCCCTGCACCACATCATGTTTTATTCTCGATTTCAGCAAAAGGTTCAAAAAAGGTTTCGAAACTCAAAATTTTGAAATTTTTTGAAGAGAATTTTGTCGCTGAGGCTGCGAGATGTTTATGACCCGCGATACTCTATTCATAAGTTTAATTCATTTGATTAAATTGATTATCATAATTAAAATCTAAAACGAAACGCTGATCATCATAAAAATTCCATTTAACTCGAGTCATTAATGACAAACTAAAGAAAATCTCCACAAATCATCATTTTAACTAACAAAACTAATAACAACTAAAGTCAGAAACATATTTTGTGGATTATTAGTTCATGTTGATTAGTTTCAAATTTAATTACAAACTAGATCATACATATATGTATGTGCTTATATGTGTAGGGACTTCCAGCTTACATATAAAACATATATTTCTTCCCGTCTATGTTGTCATGTACAACTGTCTTCATCAACATACAACAACAATATAAACTAAACCAAATAACAAACTAGCAAATTAACGCTGTGACACGTTAATGTTTTAGAAATGAAACTCTTGCAACATAAAAACAAGCACGAGTAGATGCTATGCATAATAATAATAATAATAATAATAATAATAATAATAATAATGCATTGTATAATTGTATAATTCTGTAATAGATTTCTATATTTGATTATGTGAATACTTTTCTATCATTTGTTTCCAATTAAATTATCTCTAAGCCTTCAAAATAATTTTTGGTTAATTCTGTACTTGATAAGTTGGCAAGGTCTAAAAACTCCTAAAATGTCTATTATTTCAAAAAATATAAATCTTTGGCAAAAAAGTCCTTCAGGCACTCAATCTTAGTTCTTTCATTTGTTTTAAATAACATTTTTCTACACCTTCAAATAAAAATCTCAGCCAACCATGACTTTCAACTTTCTTATAAAATGTATATTTTAATAAGTAAATACTAATTTCACAGAAAAACACTTAGTCTCACCAGTGTAGAATGTTATGTTCTTTATTTTCATTTAAACAAACTTTTCTGTTAAATAATTTTATTTGTTATTTCTAAAAAATGGCAAAATTTCGGCAGAGTCCACAAATCATCCACCGTTCCAACAACAAACAACAATAACAACAACACCAACAACAACAACAACACCACCACCAACAACAATCAGAGGTCATTTATAGAAGCTGGTTTTTCAAACACAGCTTAATAAAATAATCTGGTTAGTTTCAGACTGAAAAAACATAGTCGCATGTAAGAAACAAGCCTGTGCTTGAAAAACTATGTAAATCATACTATATACTAACTACACTTAGTGGGCGCATGTTCCAGATAAATAATATAGCACTTCTTTGATCTAAAATATTTTTTGGAGTAAAAAAAAGTTGGTTTTGCATCCTTGACAACTTTCACAATTGTATAGATGATACTAGTTTATAAAAATAATTTTTGAGTACGTTATGCAGATAGTTTATAGTTCATTAATTTAACTTGAATAAAAAATAATATAAAAAAAACATCGAAAAAATTGTGAATAGCTTTTAAGTAGTATTAAAGTGCAACAACAACGGCATATGGTTTCACCAAGACATGTGAATCGCCAAAGTAAATCTAGTTAAAAAAATTAAATCAGAAAGTTTAGTTTAATAACATGAGTATTGAAAAACGTAAATTATTAATTTTGAACGTGTTTGTTTTAAAACAAACGTTTTTCCAACATGTGCAATGAACATAAAAAAGGTGAATCAGAGATTTGAAATAATAACTTGAAGATCATATGTTTTGTGATTAATTATAGCTTGATTTGATGATAACAGAGAAGAGAGATTAATATTTAACTTAGGCCTACACGTGGGCGAAAAATATATATTTCTGTTGTTGTTTGTATCTTATACTTGATATTTATAATTAAAAACATGGTTCTTCACTGTCATTCGTATATTATTATGTTGGTAAGGGCCTTCTTAAAACGATAGAACAGAATTTAAATCATAAATATTCCATAATTGTTATTGAAAAAGTTTAAAACTTGTTAAATCATAGTTTATTTAACTTATACTTAATATTTATAATTAAAAATACCTTTTTAATAAGATTTATACGTTATTTATAGGGTAAGAGAATTAACATCAACCAAAAAAATAGATGGTGTTACAATGCATTGCTTTGTTTTTCTCTCGATTCACGCTTAATGATTAATTATAAATCTTACCTTTTATTCACAGGCTTATAAAGTTGGTTCCAGTTATAAAAAAAATGTCAAATCATGATGCCAGTTTAAAATAATATATTGGTTGAATATACTAAGCTAAGTTACAGTGGGGCTAAATGGGACATCTGCAATAATATTATTAATGTGTTGGACAAGGAAGCGGCATCGGCAAATCTTAGCTGTTGCAAAATCCATATTTAGTTTGGTTGCCATTTATTTGTTCCAGTTCCGATTGGGTCTTAGTTAGTGTGCATTAATCTTTCGTCCTTAATAAAGTACCTCTCGGATTGTGAATCGTTGAGTGGTGTTAATGATCATGAAACTTTTTCTTGGCCTTAGGCAACGTGGGTTGATACATGCATGGCCCTAAGCTATAGCTTATTTAGCGTATAGGTAACTCCAGCACTGTACTAACCTCACCCCAGCTTATAGGAAGTGCCATATATCGGCGGCATATCTTGAGTGTACACATTATTCGATGTGAGTAATATTTACAAGGTTAATGTTTGAAGCTTGCAAAGATGGTTTAAAGTCGATTACATATGTCGCTATATGAGACTAGTGAAAGCAAATCGCGTGTTTAGTAAATGTTATTCAAATAAACAAAAAATTTATAGGCCAATATGTGAGTTTTGTTAACAATGAAGAAGCAGAATCCAAATATTTCCGAAAACAACTATTATTTCAAACATATACATTTTTCTAAAATTATTATTTAGTAAAGGTTTGTGAGAATTGATAGTTCTACAGTTCACTGTAAGGATACATTGCTTTAAAATAGAAAATAAATGTTATAAATTAAATTTTGAATTTGGTTAACCCTGCCAAGACATGATTCTAACAAAAGCTGTTAATTCAAAAATATAAGTTTTTGTAAAATGTTTGTTCAATAAAAGTTGCTGAAAATGTATATTTAATTTAATTCTAAATAAAACTTCCTGTAAAATAAAATATTAGTTAATTTATCAAATTAAAAAAACATAAGCTATCAATCTTAATTGTTTAAAAAAAAATTGTAGATTTTTTTTCAAAAAGGTTGCTTAGAACTAACAGTTCTTCATTTCATTTGGTAAAAAATATACAACAAACAACAGCTCTTATGTAAAAGAAATATAAGCTTATGTGAAAATTTTATTTACTAAAATTTGTTGAGAATGTATTGTTCTTCATTTTATTTTAAGTAAACATACCTGTAGAATGAGAAATAAAAAGTTTGTTTTATAACGGTCTTCAAACTAAAAAAAAAACATAAAACAACTATAAATTTTAGAAATAAAAACTTTGAACAAAACTAATAGCAACAACTAAAAATACAGAAATCCAAATAACATATAGAGCTTTCGCTTCACTTTGCTTACACGCTCGATAAAGACCACCTCCCTCACAATAAATAAATAAAAAAAAACTATGAAAATGTACAGTTTTAGATAACTTTGATGGTTATTGTAAAATATTAAAACATACATAAGCAAAATATATATTTCGGTTTTGTTTATAAAAAAAATCGAATAAAGTATAAATTTATAATTTATATACATTTTAGCTTATGGGACTCCTTTTTCTTGGGCGATAGTACGGTAATTGTTAATATTAGCTCTCTTATTCAGATCTATTGTATATATAAATTGTTATATGTAATTATCGAGGTACTGCATAACTTTACATGTTTATGTGTTAGTAATAAAACAATACGGGTTAATGTTTAAAAACATATCAACGTAGTACGAATTATTTGTTGTTAACTAAATGTTAGATTTAAAAAAATAATTAATAATGAATGTTTTTATTTCAAATTATAATGTGTTTTTGTTTTAATGTATGTATGACGTTTTTATACACATTTTGTTTTGTGGAAATTTAATGGATTTTAATGAATACTTATGTAGATTATGAATATCAAAAAAGATTATAAAATAATGAAGAAACATACAACAACGCAAGATGTAAACATACTTTCTCAAATATATTAAAAAAGGTACTAAGTCTGGTTGTTAATAACATGCAAGTCTTTACATACATTTTAGTATCAATATGTATTGGAGCTTAATATTTGTATTTCTATAATTATAAATACAACATAAATATAGTTATATAGAATCCTGTTTGAAACTATACAATACAATTATTCTTAAGTTATTTATGTATTTAGTTATGTTGTTAATATGTTTATTTATTTATTTAGTTATGGTAGTGATTTATTTGTTTATATAGTTATGCTAGTGATTTATTTGTTTGTTTACTTAGTTATGCTAGTGATTGAGTTAATTATATACAAGCCAAAATAAATACTACTTATCAAAGTTGACATATCTTGTAATTTATATGTTTTAATTGTATATAATGTTTACTTTTAAATAGATAATTAAACTAATTTTCATTGGGAATCTAGCTTTGACAAATACATAAATGTTTTGTGTTGTTTTAATGAGCTTGAATTAAATTTGTTTTAATTATATGTTTAAATGTTATTGTGATTGAACATTGACCGAGACTTCTTTTTAAGAAATATTTTTAGTTTCTTCGTGAATACGAAAAATTATTTTATTTTATTTATTAAGCTGAAGCTGTTAAAGGTTTTATGTTTGTCCATTCAAAGGCTTAACAATCACATGATTATCCAAAAAATATTTCCTAAATTAGTCATGAGTGAGTGCTACAATGAATGTTGTTAAACCTCCTATTAAGTTGATGCTTTACGTCAGGAGTTCTTTTCCGCAGATCTATGACACACAATTGTTTTTTAATTGAATAACTAGGCCAGACAGTTCTTTTTCCTATGTTGATCAACGGCGAGCCAGAGGTTAATATCGGTTGCGTTACAGTTACTGACGATCCCAACACGGTCCTCCAGTGCCACAGATCCAGCCGGGGTGAGCTCAACTACAGGCCTTGTTCATACTTGCCGGAATTTTCGTTAGTTACAAAAATCCATTGGAAACACAACTGGTAGCATAGATACAAAGCATAACAGTGATCTCGACTTAACCTTTCTTCATCTTTGATCAACTTTTTTGATCGTAG
>JARUHE010348441.1:0-10169 GCA_031471125.1 Archaeomysis grebnitzkii | reverse complement strand
CTAACCAGACCCAATGTTGCTTAACTTCGCTGATCATACGGGAAGCGGTGTTTCAACGTGGCCAAGGCCGTTGACTAACAAGCCAATTGTATAACCTATGTTACTGTATATACATTATCGTCAAATGTCCTTCTTAACTGAAATTACAAAAAAATCAACATAATATAGTTGAACCATAAAGACCGAAGAAATGAAAAACAATGATCATGTCAGTTAAGGGTTACAAAGGCACACTTTTTTCGGGTCTATAAGGTCACACCAAAGATCATCAAAGACAGGATGATAAAAACTCAATGAATGAATTGTAGTAACATTGTTATTGTAGCAACTAGCAAAAGTGTTTTTTTGAACAACCCCACCCGTTTTTGTTATTTTGCATTTTATATAAAGCTACTAAGACAAACAGTGATATGTATATAGAACTTGAAGAAGGTCTATATAACATAAACTAGACATATAAGCTATTATTATTAATAAAACATTTCTACATAAATTCAAATAAATTTACAGTTGATTTAATCAAAAATTTTAACAAACAATACATGATTGACAACTTATTGTTTACAAAAAATGATTTGATTGGCTGTATGCCCAAAAACTGCTTTTGTAATAAAAAAAATCACTAAAACATTTAGTTTTTTAAAGAAATCAATGCGTACTGTGTGAAACATCCATACAAACAACTATTAAATAAGAGAATAACTCATCTTTTATTTCATAAATGACTTATTATAAATAATGGAAGACAAGAGTAGATAGGAAAATTGAAACAAAACTATGGAAAGAAAACATATCTGGATTGCCCTTGGTCAAAGCAAATGTCTACAAAACCTAATATAGCACTGATACCCCATCAATACTGCTTAAATCACAATACAGAATCTTTTAAACCAAAATAAACGTGAAAAAACAAAAGCGAAAAAGTGAATAATGTGCAGCTTGCATATAATTGTGCTCATTAAATTAGTGCATTGTAGATGCAAGCCATTTATGTTGAAACTCCAAGTCATTTCAATTGAAATTGCAAGGTATCTAAATTGAAAGTGCAAGCCATTTCAATTTAAATGTGCCAACAAATGTATTTTTTTATCACACCTGTTCACTCATCAGCATTTGTTGCTGTTTTTCCTCTTGAGATCTCACCGAAGAGACATTTTCAACTGTATACTCATAAAACACATTTTCACCTGCAACATCTTCCAGTCTGAAACAATTGTTACAATAATTTGGATAGCTTGGAAGGTACTCCTGGATAGAGGAAATTCCAAGAAAGGACACTCACCGATATGGTTTTCCTAACGATGGAGAGGTGAAATCTGGGTTTGCAACTAATTGACCACGGGAATCATAAGTTAATGTGCATAGTAGTACTTCGAAGTCTCTTGTTTCAGATACACTGTAAAAAATAATTCATTATTAATGCAGAGTAGTTATATCTTTATTATAAATGTTATATTATAATTATATGGAAAATAATCAATATTAGCCACACCTCAAAACAAATGTAATGATTGCAAACTGATTAAGAGATATGATGTACAGGCAATGTGTTTTAAACACTCAACAAAATTTGTGTTTTACAACAACACCATGAGGAAATATTGATTTCTCCCATAGCTCACTCTAAATAAACTATTTTTTAACATAATACAGCATCCACCAACCACAGAAAACAAATAGTTTCACTGAAGGACAAAAACGCAGATGACAGATTAATGGTACTAATACAATATAGTGGGATGACTGCCAAAGACCATTACTTAGCCATAGCTAGCCGACTATCTTGCATGAAGAAGACCTATACATCAATATTTTTTTACTAAAATCTCACTGAACATAATTTTTTTGAGGAAATTACTATTGTAAAATTTATTTAACTAAAATTATTACTTAATCAAATTTGTTACTCAATAAAAAAAAATGAAAATCAAATTAAAAACACTAATATTTGGCTTTAATTTTTGTGAAATCAATGAAATTTTTCAAACCATGAGTCTCCAAGCAAACTTTCAAAAATAATAACATTTAAAAAAACATCCTCATTTATAATGCTTGTTGAATAAAAAAATCTAAAATAGAAAATAAAAAATTTAGACAAGCAATACTATTACCTATAATTTTATTAAACAAAAAGAAATGTAAAACTGGAGGTATGACAGATCACACACCAAAGCTCGTCTGAATAAAAAACAACCAGTAACTTATGAATTATTATTAAGCATGGTGAAGGTAAAGATCGTTTGTAAATAGTAGACAACGTACAAAACGGGTAGAATTTTTGTCTTGCTGACGGCAACATTAGATGCGGTTGAAACATTTCATTCTTCCAGTTCAGTAAATATAAACAATAGGCACTATAGGAACTCACCAAACACAACCTAATCTGATTCTCATGTATTTAAAACAGTTAAATAAAATGGAGTTATTTCAATAAATTCAAGTTTTAAGGAAAATTATATTTGAGATAGATCATTCAAAATGGCATTTGTTAAATAATTATTGTTGTAAAACCACAAATAGCAAATGAATTTGTTCAAAAAACACATTGGTGAAAGTGGAGTACAGCCGGTAGTTCTCGTCACACGCTATACGAAAACTGCAAAGTGAAATTTATATGAAAGTTGTAGAAAAACTACTCTATAACACTGGCACTTTCGATTGATGCCCATGTGTACTTATTTTGATTAATATAACTCAAGTAATAGCCAAAATAAGTTGTTTGTCAAATAATTCTGCACATCATCTGACAGGCGTCCCAACCGTCAGATGATGTCAAATTTTCAAACAAGACTTATGCTATTCTTTTGCTTCTCCATAAACCAGTATTAAAACAAAGTTTAGCATTATCATGAACTACCAAACAAAACCTAACCTGACTTTGCTCCTCAAACGGTTTTCGGTGGGCAAAGACACCTATTAGCCTAACCTACATTTGTATTTCACAGTGTGGCAAAACCAGTCCAGTTGGTACGCCTGTCAATTGTAAACATCAATCATAAACGCCTGTGATAAATAAGCTTCCATTACAGGTTAAAACTACTTTTGTATTGTTTTGTTTTAATAACTTTCAGCAAGATATGATCATATTCACCCCATATTACACTTCTTTGCAACTATTTGCCAAGTAGTTTTGAAAATAAATGCCTATGTAAAGTTATCGGCTCTGTTGAATTTTCTCCAACATGTTTTTTCATTAAAACAAAAATTATTCAATTAAATTTTCAAAATAATCAGTCCCTATTAGTTGAACACCTATACAAACAAATTTTGTTAAGCAAACGTTATTGTATAACTTGAAATAAACTAAAAATAGGCTTTGTAGAGCTTTAAATAAACTCACAATGAGCTTGGTAAAAAGCTTCAACCAAGAAAATTTTCAGAGCTGAAAAAAATGTGTTTTTCATAAAAAATAAAAAATAAATGAAATTAAATTGAAAAAAGATAGTGCATATTGGTAGAAATGTCCCTATAAACAAATGATGTTAGTAAACTTTGTTATAGAGCTTCAAATAAGCTTGGTAAAAAAAACTTTAACAAAGCAATGCAAAATTTTATAAGTTGAAGAAAAAATTGTTTTTTCATTAAAACCAAAGATTTTCAATCAAATTGAAAAATAATTACTGCATATTGGTCAGAATGCCCATATAAACAAATGTTGTTAAGCAAACTTTGCTGTAGAGCTTCAAATAAATTCAAAATGAAAAATTTCTAAGTCGAAAAAAAATCTGTTTTTCCTTAAAATCAAAGATTTCAATTAAATTGAAAAATAACTACTGCATATTGGTCAAAATGACCATACAAGTTATTAAACAAACTGTGTTGTAGAGCCTAAAATAAAAGTATAAATAAATATTGAAGGGTGTACATGCCATAAGGCACTTACAGAACTACGAAAGGGCAATCACAATAGTTTATTTCTGCTATTTCATAACACTCGCTAAAAAATTAAAACCTTCTCCTCTTATAAAAAACATACATTTTAATGTTTTTGTATCTTAAAAAAAATTCACTTCATTTCACTCGCTGTCCAATAAAAAATGCATTACCTTTCAGAAGGAGACAGATCAGCCATGATGTAGAAAGTCTGGCCCGAATTTATGTTTTTCAAGTCTCTTTTTGAAGGAAACGAAGATTCTTTTACTGCATTTCTCCTAGAATACATAATTTTTAAATGATTTAAAAAAAACTGTGTCATTAGTATATATTTTTGTAGCTTTTGGAAATAAAAAATATGTGAATTTTTATAATATCCATTTATACTATACAATAGGTATGCATAGTAATAACAGAGGGCCTTTTATACTATACAATAGGTATGCATAGTAATAACAGAGGGCCTTTTATACTATACAATAGGTATGCACAATAATAACAGAGGGCCTTTTATACAATAGGTATGCATAGTAATAACAGAGGGCCTTTTATACTATACAATAGGTATGCACAATAATAACAGATGGCCTTTTATACAATAGGTATGCACAGTAATAACAGAAGGTATTTTATACAATAGGTATGCACAGTAATAACAGAGTCTTTTATACAATAGGTATGCACACTAATAACAGAGGTCCTTTTATACAATAGCTATGCACAGGTAATAACAGAGGGCCTTTTATACAATAGGTATGCACAGGTAATAACAGAGGGCCTTTTATACAAAAAGTATGCACAATAATAACAGAGCTATGCATATTAATAACAGAAGTATGCATAATAATAACAGAGGGTGTTTTATACAATGCATTACACACACATGAAAAATGAATGGTGGGAATCAGCTACTTAAACCTTTTTTTAACATTTTTGGTGGAGTTTAAAAAAATTTAAATATTCAACACAAATTTAATTTCCTATAAAAATTGGAAAACATATAACAAAAACTGTTAATGCTAAATAGGTATAAGAACATTTTATCTGTTTATTTACAGATGCCTCAAAATATAACATTTTGTACAACACTCACCTAAATCTTACTCTCATTTCTTTGTCAACATAATTTTTGGACGATGTAGATGGAATATACTGAAAGAATCATGTTCAACTTTAACAAATAATTTTTAAAACTTTGAACTAATTGACTAATGTCAATATCACATCAATGTAATGTTCTAGACGTAAATTGCCGAGGAGAAACTATACAATATATACAGGTTAAAGTTTTTTGAAAGAGAAACTGGCTCTCCAGCATATGATTTGTTTTGCAATGTACAAAGAAATTGAATATTTAGTTAATAAAAAAATGTCTCCCCTAAATTTGTTTGGCAAACACAGCGTCATTATATGGAAATTAGTTGGCCATTGATTTTAAGGTCACTATGTTAAGATTTAACAAAAATTTATTCTGCCTATGAGACATGCATGCAGTTCATTAATAAACTTTAATATAAATTTGAAAATAAAAGTTTCAATTTTATAGAATGTGGAAGTTAGAAAGTCTTTTGCTGACATCAAGTATTATTAATGTTTTCAGAATAAATTCCTCTTAGGATTAGGAGAGGATAATGAACAACTTTTATTCCGTAATTTTTTTTGTAACGTTTCCAATAAAAAGTTTGACAATTGTTTGAAAATCAGTCTTAAGAATAAAAGGCATAAAAAAAGACAATAAATCATAAATATAATTTCACAAAAAAAATATATTGTTTTGAAGCATCTATGTATAAAGTTTGATTTAATCCATAAACAAGAATTTTTAACAATTTTTGAATGCCCATCACTTCACTCACTCAAAAAAAAGATGATTAAAAATACTGCGAAACTGAATATATTCAGTTCATACATGAGCATTTATATAAAGATATAATTTAATTAAACCAAAAATTGTTTTATTTTTAACAGACTTGAATATTGTTAAGTTACAAAAATTCAAATGTTTTACATCAAACATAATTGTACTAGCTCTAAAACCAACAATTTCAAAAATCAAAAATTTAGAAAATAATTTTCGAGTGAAATTTTCAAGCAAAAATTGTTTTGAAATCAAAAACTAAAACTATTTAATGTCCAAAAAATGTTTAAAAGTTTTCCACCTAACCTCAACAAAAACATTCAAGGGTAACAGTTTTCTTCGTTAAAAACTAGTCCCTAATTGTAAAAAAAACATCTAGACTGGAAAATCAGCATCATCTGCTGAAGTAAAAGAAGGACTTAAGTTAATAGATAAAAATTATTTACCAAAACTTACCAAAGGTTTATATTCATCGTCTTGAGTGTAAGTAAAAATACGATGACTTTCGTGTGTTTTCCCCTTTCGTTTCACAGCCTGTTGATATCTAGATTGATTTTTGGAATCTTTGCTATATTTGAACGACTTTTTGTATTCCTCTACCTCAGAAGGACTGTTGATGTGGATAAATTTTACCAAAAACTTCAATATGTAATTATTTTAAAAATATTTCACCAATCACCCAATGTGTGGATTACTGTCACACAAGTAGGCTATTAAACAAGTATATGTAAAGATCAAAGTAATGATTTATAAAACTATCAATTAATCAAATCCTATGGGTTTATAGAGGACTCGTTTATATATCATTACTCTGAATTCATCAATTCTATATAAAAATGTAGTTATTTCAATAAACTCAAATTTTAGAAAAAAAATATTTAAGATATATCTTTCATTTAAGTCAAATGATTATTACCTTAAAATAATAATAATAAGAAAATTTAGTCTACTTTTGAAAAACGTACAAGTTCATAAACACTTGTACATCTTACATAAATGTAAGATGTATCATTCATAATGCATATATATTTCATTTATGTTAAATGAGCATTGCTTTAAAATAAAAAACAAATAAATGTTTAGTCTACTTTGAAACAACACAAGTCCAAAAATCCCTAACAACAAATACAATTCCAGCTCTAACAACAACAATTAAGATTACTCACACAGCAATGCCTTACTCTACAAAGAAAAAAATTTAACCAAACTTGATCTGCAGCCAAAGGAAAAGTAACAAATAAGTTATACTAGCTTGGCAAAAATAAGTTCTAGGAAATTCTAAAACTAATTCAAGTAGAATCTAAAAAAGTTAAAAAACATTTTAGATAAAAAAAATTATGTTCTGCTTAGGCTTACTTAAGAAGAAAAATCTATTAATAATAATAAAAAATGTTTAAAATATCAAAAAAATTCACTAGGACAATCTTGTTTGAAACAGCATGTTCA
The DNA here is from genome assembly GCA_031471125.1 of Archaeomysis grebnitzkii. NCBI lineage: Eukaryota > Metazoa > Arthropoda > Malacostraca > Mysida > Mysidae > Archaeomysis > Archaeomysis grebnitzkii. The sequence goes on along the minus strand of JARUHE010348441.1, from coordinate 2,992 downwards.
ACAAAAATTAAATATTTTTTTATTCTCCTTGTTAGCCTATTATTTTCAATTAATATTCATAAAATAAAAAAACTGGTTCAGGCATTGTCGTTTAGAAAGACACAAATCAATCTGTTCAATAAAATATTATATAGTCTGTTAAAAATGAAAAAAAATGAATATTTGAGCAAATACTTTTCAAGTTGTGAAATCATCCACCATCCTAGCAGCCAGTAGTTATTTATAGAGTTACACTTTCAATGAAACTTCAATTTGCTATTTTAACAAACATGAATAAAGATTTTACATTATTAGTTTGTTAAATGTTATCATAGGTAATCACTCTAATAGTTTTAAAGTTAGAACTAAGAAATAATAAGATACATTTTCCATTTAAAGGTGCTCATAAAACTATCATATTTACTTATGTATTGAGATAGGGGAAAGTCCAATGATTTTAGTATGTTTTTAAACTATCGGGAAAAGTCAAGCTTCTATAAACCACTGTGATTGTAAGGACAGATTTGGCTTAGGGAAATGGATGATTCATTCTTTAAAAAATGTTTGCTTAAATGATTGAGCAAGAATTGTTTTATTATTTCTTTTATATGAACTCTAGAAAAGTTTAAATAAAACATTTGGTATTTTATTATTTTATAAAATCACAGATTGAGTTGGTTAAACAAAACAACAAAATATTTGTTCTACAGTATTTTCTATTGCTTTTTAATTTATTAAGAAATTTGTTCTCCCTTGTTAATCAGCATTTCATTGTTAGCAAAAAAGAAACAAACTTGCTTTTGAACTTGTTTATTAAAAAAATTTTTACCTCAGAATCTTTTCTTGCCAAGATGCTATCACTTGCTGTTGATGTTCATTAATATTTTTCTTAGTTTTTTTTAAATCTTTCAACGGAATTTGTGAATCAATTTCAACTTCACTGGCTTCACTGATCGCTCTGGGAGATGCAATGACAAGATCACTTGACGAAAGTTGCTTTAAAACCACCCTATGAAGTAATTGAGACACAAATTTAATTAATCTAGTAATGAAAATTTAACTTTTGAGGTCATTGAAACAAATTTTTCAATTAAATAATTGAGGTAATTGAGATATATTCATAAAATAAATAAGACCAAAATTTACTTTTTATTACTAATTCCATAAAATATTTGAACTAAAGTATATTTTTATCCATTCATGCTCTGTACTCATATAATGGAACTTTCCTGACGCGACAACATAAAATACGTTCTCATACAACTAAGGTGATATTAATGGAAGATATATTCACATATGATAGAAATGACCTCAACAGAAGGTATGGCTAAGGCATTCCATTTTGTATGCAGAGCCACTAATGGGGTCATAATGGGCGATCAAATATTAGAAACTTGAGCAAATCATTCATTTTCCTTGCATCTAAGTGAATGAGAAATGTATTAGTGGATATTGGTCAAAAAGTTTGAATGACAGAAAAGTTGATAAAAGACAAATTTCAAATGTTTGAAAGAAATGGCGAAATAATTCAAAAATATTGGCATTTAACTAAAAGTAAGAAAGTGTTGAAGGCTGTGAATAAAGTTAGAGAAGGGGTCTTAAAAGTATATGAAAGGTCACTTTGAAATGATAAAAAGTAAGTTGAATTGTTTAATCTCAAAAAGATGGATTTGCATGAAAAGAATTTTTATGGTTTTATGAAGTAGTTCAAATAGCATATGTAGGATCACAGCACTCACAACTAAAACAAATTAGAAAAACATACTTTCAAATTTGTATTTGTAATAGTTAATTCAAACCAGCATTCAGTTAGTGGTCTTCTATGTTGAATTGTTTTTGATTAGAACTAATGCAGAACAGACAACACAGTACCTACAGTAATTAAATTTAATCATTATAACAACAATGTTATCTAACAATTATAAATTTTAATATATTTAGAAAATTAACTAAACACAGCACACTTACTTTATTTGGAGATTTCGTATTTCATCTTTTGTATAATAATAAGCACAATGATCTTTTAATGGCTCCATCATTCATAAACACGAGTTTCATAAATAATTTGAAACATTGATGTTTTCATTGGTATGTTCTGCAAATAAGATTTAATTATTTAAGTATTCATTTTTAAGCTGTCACTAAATTTCATGTTAAGCTAATTGGCTGTTTTTACAATCACAGATGATGTTTCACAACATTTCATATAAGAACTGAAGGGGCAAGTGACTTTGGTTGCTAACAATGAAAGAAATATTTTACATTTTAAAAATTGTTTAGATTTATGTTTTTCTTCATTTAAAAAATCACTAATGACATTCCTCTTCGATCTTTAATTTTTCATCATTGTTTGATGATTTTAATTATTTCCTTGATTATCGTTTTGATTTTATTTATGGTTTTAACCTCTTTTATAATTGTAAGGCACGATAGCATATTACATATTTTTTGCACCATATATTTATGATATATTTACATGTGAGAAGGATGTTAGATGTTATGGATGCTTAATAAAATGTTTTAATAGATGCTACAGTTGTGAAAATAGATGTATTAATTAATTCTCCTTCATGGAACATGATACTACATACAATGTTAAGTATCTATTCTACAGGTATATCCCATCCATCTCATTAATATAATTTAAAGAGTTGTTTATTGATTCCAGTTCCTGTTTTGTTCTTAATGATCTCTTTATCTGTGTCACTCTTCTTTTTTTAGATTAGGAAGTGCTTCCTTTTCCATGGAAAAAAATTGTTTCTTCTTGAATACAAATATACATACTACTTCCAAACAAATTTAGGAACTACTTTGTTTTGGTAATATTTCTTCATCAGTTTTTTCCAATATGATTCATCATTCATTGGCTTTGGTTTTAATAATAATAATTAATAATTAAAAACATTTCTATAGCGCACAACTATATAATACTCTCCTGCGCTTTACACAATTAAAAAAAGATAAAGATAATACACTCAGAAAAATTAAAAATTAAAAACAATTAACAGAAAAA
>JARUHE010348430.1:0-10170 GCA_031471125.1 Archaeomysis grebnitzkii | reverse complement strand
ATTATATTATATTATATTATATTATAATATATTATATTATATTATATTATATTATATTATATTATATTATATTATATTAAATTAATATTATATTATATTACATTATGTTATATTATGTTATATTATATTATATTATATTATATTATATTATATTATATTATATTATATTATATATGAGATGGGAGAGGAAGCCTAGTGATAGAAGGATCATACTTTGTTCTCATTTCTTTAAATATTTAAAACCAACTTTTTTTTTAATAGTTAGAAGCCTTTTTTTAAATTCTAGAAGCATATTTTTTTTTAATTTAGAAGCATTTCATTTTAAAAAGTATTTAGAAGCATCTTACTTTTTCAATATTTAGTAGCAATTTTTTTTACAATTTTTTAAAAAATATTTAGAAGCATTTTATTTTCTTATTACTTTCTTTCTTTTTTAATATATAGTAGCATTTTTAAAAATTTTAATACTTGGAAGCATCTTGTTTTTTAATATATTCAGAAGACTCTGTTGTTTTAATATTTAGAAACATCTTATTTTTCTAATTTTTATAAGCAGTTTGTTTGTTAATACTTAGAAGCATTTCACTTTTTTAATTTTTGGAAACTTTTTATTTCTTCAATATTTAAAAACATCTTATTTTTTATATTTAGATACATTGTATCGTTTTAATGTTTAGAAGCATTTCATTTTTTAAACATTGATTTTTAAATATTAAGAAACATCTTATTTTTAATATTTAGAGAAATTTGTTTTTATAATTATTTAATATTTGGAAGCAACTTTTTTTTCTTAATAATCAGAAACTTGTTTTTAATACATTAAGAAAAAAATTGTCTTTTAATATTTGAAAGTATCCTTTTTTAATATTTAGAACAGGGTTTCTTAATCTTGTTTTCCGAGGGAGCCACATTATAGAAAAGAAATATTTTCGAGAACCACCAAGAGTAACTATTCCAAGTCATTAGCTTATAGGTTAGCTGCCTATATAAGTATAACTTTTTGGGAAGGAAAAATAAAATAAACTCTTTATGAAATAAATATATTATTTTCAATCGCCCTTAACTACACTAAATGTGTATAAAATGTCAAAATGAAAGATAAAAGACAGGCAAAGAAAACAAAATAATTATTTTAAATAAACATTTGAAATTTAAATGAAATAACACTTTAAACTTAACATTTTCTTTACAAATTAAGTCACAATTTAGCAATGCTTGCATTTAATATTAGTTATTTTAACATAAAATCTGTTATTTTAATAATTGTCTGTAGTAATTTCAGTGAAATAGACTCTTTATTTATCAATAACTATCATAACACTTTCCACTTCTATGGCTTTTCATTTCTAATGGCTGTCATTGTTTCTCAAAACGCCAACAGGGTATCAAAGAAAACGGGATTTCAATGTCTCTTTTTTTATTTAAATTTTATATATACTTTAAAAAAACGTTATTTGAAAGATTTATGCCCATTTTTGCATGGTATGCGATCTTAGTAACACATTTACATAATTTAAAAAAGTTTTTATACCTTGTGATTGTAAATAAGACGACTTTAAGCCAGGAACCATATGAGGTGGTCCTCGGAACCACTAAGTGGTTCCTAGTGGTGCCGGGAACCACCGGTTAAGAAACACTGATTGAGAAGCATCTAATTTTTAATATTTAGAAGCATTGTTTTCAATATATTTAGGAAAGTCTTATTTTTATAACATTCAGAAAAACCTTACTTTTTTTAATATTTAAAAACATCTTATTTTCATAATTCATAATGTTTAGAAGCATCTTATTTTTAATATTTATAAGCATCATAATTTTTAATGTTCAGTGGTATCTTATTTTTCATTGTAAGGATCGAGATAAGGTTTTCATATGTCATGTCTTGTACGTGTTATGATGTGCTGTTTTGATTAGTTTAGAAACAGAAAAGATAACGAAAACGTTGGAAGCAATAAGTTATTCAAAATTAATTCAATTTATTTAAAATATACGACAGCTATTGAAGTTTGATTGTTAGGAGATGTACAAAAAATGAAACAAATTTAGCTATAACTTAAAAACAGTGTATGACAAATAAAAAAGTAAGTCTATTTGAACTCGTGAAAAAATACGCGATGGAAATATTTCCCTGATTAAAATTGTGTTTGTTCAATGTAATTATTAAAGTTCCTTTGTTATGCCAGTTATGAAATGCTCTTTAGTTTGTGTATACCATATAACGTAAGAATGTTAAATAAAAACTCTACAATGTTTGTTTTTTAATTCATTACATTATTTCTTATTTACATAATGAATTGTCAAAATTTGAGTGATGCGTGTTAATCTTGTTTATATAGATAAATATAATACGACTATTTTTAAACTTTGGCCTCCAGTACGCATATGCTGTGTGAAAAAAGGGAGGCCCCAAAGTATGTTTGAAGTTATTAAACTATCGGGGTTTTGCTTGAAGTTACTTGCTAAGCACACTACAAAGTACTTTACGTTACTTTCTAAGTACAACCAACATAAAATATTCCTCATAGTACAAATCTAACTTGGATTTAATCTTTTTTCCTTGCTGCTTGCAATTAATTTCATTTTTGTAAAGTTAACTTTTAATTTTAAGATTTGTTTGATATCAGAGGTAATGGGAAACATTTTAAATCAAGAACAAAGAAAATGAATATTATAGCAGTATTTGAAGTCTGAAAATGTTGCAATGTTGAAGGAGGACATTTTGAGCATCTGACAGATTAAACAATTTATGTTTAATGCTTGAAACATGCATAGATTTTAAGATAAATAGCCTACATGATATTGATGTTAAATATATGTGTTCTTTCATGTTTCTTTGAATTTATTGGACATCGTCATTTTTTATTAATATTAACTTTATATATAAATATATTTACATATATATATGATTTAGTTTCTAAAAATAAAAGCAATTAAAATATTTTGCACCATTGTTAAATAAAACAATTATTAAAAGCAATAAAATAAATTCGATAAAATAATCACAAATAACTTGAACATTTGCCCAGACAACAAAGCGCCTCGAAGGCAAAGCAAAGCGTGAAATGCAATCGTGACTCATCGATGGCTCCAGGCCAAGAGCAGCCACGAGGAGTTCTTGTCAATGGTTCCTTAACGCACTTGAAGGCATCGGCGTGAATTGATGTGATTAGTCGCCTTTATGGCGATGTCAACTTTTATTATTAAACTTGTTGGAAATTTCAAAGTTTCAAAAAAATGAATAGACTGGATCACACAAAATTTCTTTCAACATCCAGAGTTTAAAATCGTATAATAATTTACTCAAGCTTTAACATATGCATGTATTTGACCATCTTTGTGATGGTCAAACGAAGGAGAAAATTGTAAGCAAATTAAAATTAAAAACGTTTTGCCTTAATCTTTCTTACCAACTTTCTTTACGAAAGAGTTACAAGTGAATCCAAAATGTAAGTAAAGTATTCCTAAAACTGAAGTTAATACAATATAACAAACTAATGATTTTGCAGGCATTAAGGTGAAGGCAATTTTCAACCACTGCCCTTAAATTATTCAGGGTTCGCTCTTCAAACCACGTTAAGAGCGAGCCCTGGACGGCAGAGGCAGTAATTGAAAGCTTCCATCAAATAAATGCCCGCAAAATCATAAGCTATTGTTCATCATAAAATGATTTGTAATTGTTGCTATAATGTTAGTATAATAACAACATTAGTAATAATAATACAAATAATAATAATAATAATAAATAATGAATAATGTAAATAAGTACACAAATGAAAAGATAATTTCTCCAATAAAAGCAAAGTGACAGCATAGCTATAAGAAAAATCATAAATCATTTATAGGTTCGAATGTTTACAAAGTCTTTATCACACTTTTCCCAACAGCTTTTCTCACCTGGTGCTGTGGACATGATTTTATAAATAATTCGACAAGACATGTCTTAAATATGCTTTTCGTACACTGTTTAAAACTCCGTTGTTTCAACAGACATTCTTAAAGTTCCATTACAACAGTCGGATTCTAAGAAAAAGTCTGTTTATAATTTCAATTTATTTTTTTGTAACGAATACTTTTGATGAATTGATTTTAAAACCATTGAACGGTTATTACTTTAAATGTTTTTACTTTAAAGTATTACTTTATCATTAAATTTTAAATAAAAATATATAAACAAAAAATATTAATTGAATTATTGACCCAATTGGACAATCGATATAACTCTTATTTTCTTTATTAAAGCAAAAATAAAAGTATGTTATCTAGCGAATCATTTCATATTTTATAACAGTATACTAATTAACAATAACAAATAATAATTATTTATTAAAATTAAATAAATTGAAGTTTTCAAGTTAACTTACCTGGAAAAATAATTTTCATTTGTATTTGTATATTATGTATTTAGAAATAAATTTGTAACTTATTTGTAATTATACTGTTGCAGCATTTAAACATTTTAAAAAATGTGTTATTAATGAATGGTATGAGCCCAATCGGAAATATAAAAATATAAAATATAAAATATAAGAATATAAAATATAAATATAAAATATAAAATATAAAATATAAAATAAAAATATAAATATAAAATATAAAATATAAAAATAAAAAATAAAAAATATAAAATATAAAATATAAATATAAAATATAAAATATAAAATATAAAATATAAAATATAAAATATAAAGTATAAAACATAAAATATAAAATACAAAATATAAAATATAAAATATAAAAATATAAAATACAAAAATATAAAATATAAAATACAAAAATATAAAATGTAAAATATAAAAATACTCGTATATATTATCTTATTATTGATTTGTGCTTAACATTGAGTGGAACATTTTTCTGTTTTTAATCTATTACGAAATCTTGGATGAATAAATTGGAGCAGTCCTAAGATCATTTGCTAGTCGATATTTTTTTTTTAATTTCTGCTTTATTTAACATTTATTTGAAATTGTTATTTTCAGTTCAATTTTTATTTCCATATTAACTCACGTGTGCTATTATATGGTTCGACAATCTCCTTTTCTTCCTCATAGTTAAAGCCGCTATCGTCAATAAGAAACAAGCATACGACACTTAATAAATTCCAATGAAGTTGCCATCTTTTCTTTCCATCAATTAAGCCTGACACCGTACTTAACAGGAAACTAAACAAAAATTGACATCTCTTTTCCACAATGAAAATGCCATTGTCCAAAAAAGGAAAGCAAACCACACGTAATAAAGTCCAATAAAGTTGCCACTTTTTCTTTCACTCAATTAAACCTGGAACCGTCCATAAGATTAAACCAAACTACACATAATAAACTCCAATGAGGTTGGTCTCCTTGTTTTCCCCATAGTTAAAGCCGCTATCGTCAATTAGAAACAAGCATACAACACTTAATAAATTCCAATGAAGTTGCCATCTTTTATTTCCATCAATTAAGCCTGGCACCGTATTTAATTTAAGAGGAAACCAAACGACACGTATAACTCCAATGAAGTTGGTCTCTTTTTTCCCACAGTGAAAACGACATTTTCCAAAAAAAAAGCAAACCACACATAATAAAGTCCAATGAAGTTGCCACTTTTTATTTCACTCAATTAAACCTGGAACCGTCCATAAGATTAAACCAAACTACACATAATAAACTCTAATGAGGTCGGGCTTCTTTTTCCCCATAGTTAAAGCCGCTATCGCCAATAAGAAAAACACATACAACAGGTAATCAATTCCAGTGAAGTTGCAACCATGGCTTAATAACAACAGGTTGACACAAACGAGCGAAATTATCGTTCTTAATTGGTCGCTCTCATTGCAATTTTATTTCAAAAAAATCAAAAAGCTGTGTGTTTTATGACATTCACATTATAAATACAATTTGTTTCTTTTATGTTTTTGTCTTGCAAAACATATTAATAACATATTAATTTTATGTTACATTTCAAGCAAAAAGGTTTAGAGCAAAAAATTACTGTTGTATTGTGGATACAAAGTTATGTCATTTTGTAGTCATAATTTTCAGTTTTTTTCCGATAAAGTTGGTTTGCGGACACGTTTTAAACAAACATGCTTTCTTATTTGTTAGCTCAAACTGCTTAAGATGGTAATTTGTAGTGTTTGTTAAGGTAATGGGAAAAATAAATTGGGGTAGCATTTAGGTTTCCATCTTATATAGGTCTATTGCAAAAATCTAGTAAGCGTTTCAGTGAAAATCAAGATGTTATCTTTGGTAAAGAACTACAAAAACTCGAAAGCTGTGTTTCTGGCAATTGGCATACTGACAGCAAAGTACCCTTTATTGACACACTGTTATTTTTCACCTGGAAGTTCATCTTGATTTTCACTGAAACGTTGACTAACTTTTTGCAATACTGTAGACTTATGTAAGATGTAAACCTAAATGCCTTCTTAATTTATTTTCCCATTACATTAATAAAAACTACATATTGCCATCTTAAGCAGTTTGAGCTAACAAATGAAATAAAATGTTTGAAAGTAAGGTTTGTTTTGTGGGCTCAAGTTGGGCCTGGTGATGTTATGGCTAAGATAACCATCTCACATCACTAAAATTTCGCTCGTATGTGTCAACCTGTTGTTATTAAGCTATGGTTGCCACCTTTTCTTTCCATCAATTAAGCCTGACACCGTACTTAAGAGGAAACCAAACGATACGTAATTAACTCCAATGAAGTTGGCCTCTCTTTTCCCACAGTAAAAACACCGTTGTCAAAAAAGGAAAGCAAACTACACGGAATAAATTCCAATGATGTTAGCCTCCTCTCCTTTCTCACAGTTAAATAACGCATCGTCCAAAAAAGGAAGTCAGACTGCACATAATAAATTCCAATAAGGTCAATCCATCATCACGATGGTCAAAAAGAACTGCATAATACGATCAAACTATATATCCATTTTCGTTGACATGACAAATTTTGACAAGCTATTGCTAATGGAGGCTTTAATAGCCATACTAATGCTCTGCCACCCAACAAAGTTTCGAGATTCACCAATGGAACATCGAGTGACAAAATCTCCAGCTTCATCGACAAATGTCTCTGGCACACAGCAGCGTGTACAATTTGGAGAGTCTTGGAGACCCATCTGGTTTATATATTAATCTAGGCGGCATCTACATAAAGGCAAGCGAAATAGGCTCACCTCACTAATGCGTACTCCACGGTCATTCCTCCCAATTCAACTTGTACCTTCCAAGTAAAACTTCTGCCCTATCGAGTTCTCACTGTCCTTGTAGGAAATCTGTCAGGATTCTTTTTAGTTTAGAGGGTACAGTCAGATAAAGTGAAAGATACCCACCTCAGCTAGCTAGGTTTAGTACGAAGCTAAAAAAAGTATTGAATTTATGAATAATGGGGTAATTTTTGTATGATGTTCGTATTGTTTTATAAAAAAAATTATAATTTGGAAAATTGGCAAGTACATCAAATATTAATTATTTAAGTTTATTAGTTTCTTATTTTTAATTTGTCATATGCATTATAAGTGAAGCAAATGAAACTATTCAATATTAACGTTTATGGCAACTTTATAATGACGTAAGGATAAGACTGACCCCGTTATTGTGATCATTAAACACACACACACACGCACTTAGAAAATGGATTATTATAAATTTTAATTAAAAACTATTAAAATGAAGAAATATTAAAAGTTGATAGTTATATTTTTGTTCCATATATTTAATTTGTATTCAAGGTATTTCAATTTGTTAATATACTATTTTTCATTGTTTTTTTCTTACATAATCTGTTAAATATACTTTCATAACTTTGATAATTGTACATAACAGCCTAATGTAATTTATTCTAATAAACGTTTGATTTGTATTTAATTTTATATTACCCATAGTAAAAAAATATGACAAAATGTTTTAAAACCAAAGGACTTAAAATTGATGGTAATATTAAAACAATTGTTCGTAAAAATCATTGTCTTGCATTAAAAATGGATTCATATTATACACAACACTAGTAACACAGAACTAAAACATATGTTGTGTAGAGCCTGAGCCTACACCAATACATTTACAATGAATTGTTGATTCTAACACTATTTACACAAAAAAATAGATTTTTGTTTTATAGTGCTATGTTAGTTAACTTTTTAAAAATATATACACTAGTCATGCACCAAATATCCACGTTACAGTAACTAATAATAATAACGATTATTTAATTCGTTTATTTATTATATACTGGTAAAAATTTCTTTCTTTTGAAACCTAAAATTCGTGAATCAATGAAAACCAATTGTTTCTATTAGCTAAGGTGTGTACAAATATTACGCACTACTACTTAATATTACATCAAACATTTGAGGGATAAAATATTAAATTGCAAATGTCTGTACTATGTATGACACATTATCAAGTACATAAATTGAAATCAATTGAATGTTGAGTTTTTCAAAATATATCTGAATATGTTTTAAATATTCGATAATCAAAACTAATTAATTTAAAACAGTTGTATCATTTTTAAGCATTTCGATGTGTGTATGTTCACACAGAAAATAGTTGGTGTTATTATAGATTTTTTAGTTTTAATCTCCCTTTTCATACTCACACTGGTATATGTCCAATTGCGAACGGACTTCGAGTATTTACAAAAAAAAACTGAATATAAGGTTGTTCAGATATAAATCTTAAATAATCTCTATACCCATCGATACGGATGTATATAACAAAACATTATGTTGACTTAATCATGCCAAACAGCATTATTATATTCTCATCATCAACGTAACCACGATTAACATAATATCATGACATCACCACCATTATCTTGTATCAACGTTTTCATAATAATATACAGTATTGGTATTATCATCAACAACGACATTATCATGATTTTCACCGTCATCATCTGCATAGTCATCATTATCATCATCACCATCATTGTAGTACTTTTTACTACAAGCATAATTTCCGCTGTCATCACCATAAACATCATCAATGCCATCACCATCACATTTTCGGTTTTATAGACAAATAAAATTGGTTACGTTACTCTACTTAATTTAAGTTTCATCAGATCCAGAGAAATGAGGATAATTTTTGGAGCATTGGTTAGGTGGCTGAGAAAAATTCTGGTGATGTTCCCCTTGATTGGAGAAAATGGCTTGTTGCCCCTCTCTTTAAAGGAAAGGGACTCCGGATTAACTTCAACAAATATCGTTTTATCACGATTCTTTGAGTCTCGTTTCTCTGGTTCCATGTCTCCTGCTAAATTTTATTTACGATCATTCGGCGTCCTGATTAAGCTGAGATCATGCCTAATGCTTTTTAGCGGGCTATATCAATTTCAAGAAGTTTTATTGACTCCGTGGATAGGTGAGCTCTCTGTAACTTACTTCGCAGACGTGAGATTCCTGATGGGCCTTTTGCACTGACACAGGGAGTACTGTCAATACTAGAGGGGATACTACCCTTTTCAACGCAGGTACGGACGAGATAATGAGAAGAATAGTTGCTGTTTTGATGCGGTACATGGAAACACGTAATCAGGGAGCAAGGTCCCATGGACTTGAAGTCTCCTAGATTAAGACTGAAATCCAGGAGTTTGGTGACATCTGGGCTTGACCACCGCTCAGATAAGCTCACTTAACCGTAGTATTTGGAGGATTCAACATTATTGCAGAAGGATTAAAACGGGCTTTTTGGTGCTCTGTTTTTCAGGTTTTGCTATATGGCAATAAGATTTGGGTGACCTGGAGCCGTGAAGGGCATCGTCTTACCTTATCCAAGAATGGCAGATTTCTCGCAGGAGCTTACCAGGCCGGCGGCGGTTGTCGAGTTACAGAGGCGACGCAGATGCCCTCAATTGTAGTAGTAGTATTCATTAGTATATCTTATGCAACCAAAGCTCACAAAAATCAATTTTATCCTTAACATTAACAATAACATAATACAACAGGAACATCAACAACAGTAACATGAACACCATCACGATTAGCATTAACCTTACCAACATTAACAACATTACCAACTTTAACATTAACATTAACAACATTAACGTTAACATCATTATCATTAGTATAACCAACTTCAACATTAACATTAAGAACATCATCAAAATTAACAAAATTACCATTAACAACATTCACTTTAACATTAACAACATTAAAACTAACAATATCAACATTAACATTAG
>JARUHE010348429.1:0-18241 GCA_031471125.1 Archaeomysis grebnitzkii | reverse complement strand
GTTCAGAGTTGACCAATTTGTGCATATTTATCGGTTAGCATATATGCACACGTGCATATTTTATGCTCTTGGCATATGTGCAAGTTACTGTATATATGCAATATGCACTGTCACATCCTTAGTAATCAAACAAAAATGTTTTTATAAAGACCTAGTTATGAGTTACCTAGTGGTAGTAATAGTTTATTTTTTGATATCGAAAAGTTTTATAAATATAAATGAATGTTGATAAAAACAAATATCTTGTAATGACAGGAACATAAAACTAAACAAATAAACAAGCTTTATTTTGAGAATGAGAAAGTTCGATAAGCAGAAATTACTGTAATAAACACCTATACTACGCACCATAATGTAAATACACTCATTATATTTTTCATTTTTACGTTTTTGTTTAGTTGAACGCTTGGACTTAATATAAGAGAAAAAGACTTTCATCCGTCAGTGCAATGATCTGTGTTAAATTGACCAATGACCTTTGTTAGAGTAATAGTTGCCTTTTTAGGTATGATCACAGTTACTGCGATTACACCACAGCGTATAAAGTTGTTCAATTCTAAGACTACCTTCAAACCAGTGTTACCATTCTCCTTCACTTTTGGTATTTCTCCTTCAAAATGAAGAAGTGGAGGAGAAATTGAATGAGATTTTTGTACTAAGAATTTAAAAAAAAATTAATTGATTTTATTTTCTTAATGTCATTGCACACTTTTATTTATTTAATATACATAAAATGAATATGCATTATGAATGATTTATATTGAATAAAATTTTGTGTAAAACTTGACTTTATTGAAATAACTTTGTTTTTATGGTGTGTTTGAACATGTATTTTTTCCAAAGTAAAGTAAATAAAAATTATTTTTGGTTTTAAAGCTATAATGTTGATCTTAAATGAAAAATATATGCATTATGAATGATCCATTTTGAACAAAATTTTCTGTAGGGTTTGTTTTGTGCTAGTTTTTTCTTCAAAATACGACATTTACGGAGTTATAGCCACGAAACCTTCATTTTATAAATCTAAAAATGTATGAGCAAAATTTTAAAGTTTTTTGTTTGAAGAGTTATACAAACTTTCATTGAAGTAAAGTTGTTTATTTAACCCTCTACCGCCTGAATTATTTTTTTCATATAACCATTGTTTTAACTATATTTTGAATTGTTTTGTTCCCAGAGAGTGACATACAGCGATAAAGGGTTAAGATCATCCAATCAAAATTGTTGCGAGTAAATTATTTAAAAAAAAAAAACGACCTTTAAAATGTTATTGCAAAAAACAGTTTTTTACCTCTGAAAACTTTTGAGCAAAAGTTTAAAGTTTTTTATTTGAGGAGAAACAGAAAATTTTGTTAAACAAAAGTTGTTTATAATGACCATCCAACCAATATTACCAAGAATAATGTTTTTCAACAGTAAATATTTATTGAATTACAGCCAAAAAATAGAATATTTGTTTATTTGACATGAGTTTGCCAGTTATCTATGCCTAGTTAAAGGAATGCTTAGATATATTAGTAAAATGAAGGCTTAAATGGCCCTGCTGTTTTGAGGCTCAGCAGTTTAAAACGTCCTCCATATCAATATAAATTGTACATCCTTCACTTCTTCACTTTTTTAAGGACTGTTTTTGAAGGAGTGGCAACACTTCTTCAGACCTGTCACTTATTTTTAGGAAAGCAAAGCCATGTTTGGTCTGGTTTAGTTGATCCACAGCAACCAACATTACATTTAGATGTTCTATTAAAATTTTCAAAAATTATTTATTTATCCATAATAATTTGTACATTTTTTCTATTTTTAGATATAATTTATTTAGCTACTTCAATATCAACGCTGGCTACCTACAGTCGTGAGGCACGCACTGCAATGTTTTGTGCTCTTACTTTGACCACTCTTCATACTGTCGATCCAGAACTGGCAACTGCGACACAACTTCCGCCAGATCTCATTCCGATTTCGGAAGCATCTTCTGTGTTGTTTCATCCATTTCCTGCAGAATCCGAGGAAACGAGCAAGGTTCTGAATGACGATGATAAGAATGACTGTAATAATCACAAGAATGATCATTCAAAACCTAATGCTGTTGATGGAAGTATTGTAGTGGAAACGACTCCAATCGTTTCTTCAGCAGCTACCACAGCACCTAAAAATGCTGTTGTCACTGTCATATCTGCTTCTAATGACTCAAATAATGTTAAAAATCTCTCAAATGGTAAGACTGCTGCTTCTTCAGGCACAGTTGGGGCCGATCAAAGCAAAGCTGTTGTGATACAGACTGTGAGCGTCACACCCAATACCATTGCCAATGGCAACGTCTCCACTAGCTCCTCTAACCCATCATGGGGATTGCACCACAACCCCAGAAAGCGTGCTCAAAAAAAAGCTTCTGTTAAAACCAGTGCAATGAATAACTTGCCTTCTGTGTCTGGACCATCCACATCATCCAATGTTGATCCGATGGTTATAAAGAAGAGTTAAGTCTGCCGTGTGGTGAAGATTCTTAGTCCTTATCATGACTTGTCATTCACCAGATAGTAATTGATAGTCGATGTCTATTGATGATATGCAATAAATGTTCCATTCTGATTGTGAAAATGAATGTCATTTGTGGGGAGATTTTGTGTTCATTATGATGAGACATCCAACACTATCAGTTCACATGTATTGCATTTTAACTAAGTGATTAATTAGTTGCATGAAAAGATTTTATTTGTTAGGTAAAGTGATTTTTTGAAGAAGGAGATTGACAAATCAACAAGAGTTATAAGTGATAGATATATTTTTAGCGCTTGCAAATCTTGGCCCATTTAGTTTAATTTCTCTATTGTAATAAGTTGTTTGTTGTTGATTGATTTAATGTAGTACTCTTTTTTTTTCTTGTACAAGTCTATGGAATTCATAGGTAAGGGTTTTAGTTTTAGAATGCTTATTTGGTACTTAAAATCCAGTTGTTATGAGGTAGGGCTAGAGAAACCTGTCACTGAAAATATTTTTTATTTCACTAGTTGTTTAGTTTTTGTATGAAAACATCCTGTTTAAGTTTTAAGGTTAGAGTAAACAATTTCTTTCTGTTGATCAAAATGAACTCTTCTAATTCTAGAATAATTTGGAAGGTGTTGGAAGGAAAATTTAGCTTTATATATAGTATTTAAAAAAAAAAAATTTTAATACTGAACGTTTTCATGAAATCAAAATATATGTTTTTCTTATCAATTAAACTACAATTTTATTTTTATTTAAATATTTTCATTTTTTATTGATGTGAATAGCCAATGTCTTGAGATTTTTCATTACAAGGTATTCAAATTTGAGTTCATTGTTTATTTCAGTTGAAATAGCTACACAACAATTCACAACTTTTATGCATTGCTTTGTTATTTTTTATTCCAAAAATGTTGAATTATGATGTTAAATTCAATTTTTTATTTAGGATTTAAGTCTGCAAAATAGTTTCTCCTTATAATTGATGGGGTTTGTTCTATTTTAAATATCGGGTTTTATTCATACTTTTATCTATCTCTCTTAGAGCTTAACCTGTTTGAAATGAAAGGGTTCTAATTTTAAGTTCTTACTCATTTGTTTAGGAAATATATTTTTTAATAATTTTACATGAAGTGAAAGTAACAAACCATATTGAAGTGCCTTACTTGTATGAAGCCCAATAATGTTTTACGTTTTATTTACTTTTGCTTTCCTTAACGAATTAAGTTATTTTTCTTTTATTTTCAAAAAATAAACCCCACTTTGGAATTTTTAATTTTCCAACTAATTTTAAAAGTTTTAATTATTTAACAAATCCAAATTTAATTTACACGGTCTTAAGCTTTTGCCTTTTAATGCAGTTAAATTTACTAAATCAAAGTTGAATTTAAATGTTTTCTTACATCACTTTTTATATATCGAAACATATAGTAATATAAGTTTCATTAAAATATATCTTTTGATAATAATTTGAATCGATTCTCTAGAAATCTATCTTGTTTAAATGTTTTCAAGTTAAGTAAATTAGAAAAAAAATATAACTCCTCATTTGAGATTTTCAAAAAATTATGTTTTAGCATTTTTTACAAAATAAATAACAATAAGTTTGTTGCCATTAATTTTTGCTCTGCATTAAACGCAAAATTTTTCCTCTAGTCACTTTTGTGCTCAATGTCCTTAGACCATCTCTTATTCTGTAAATTGTTCGACCTTGATAGTTCCAGCACAAATTTATTAATGTTTATCGTATAATTGTAGTGATGGTGTTGCGATTTACATCTTGTAGCTCTTCGGGTATTTTAGGCTTTATTTGCGTCTATGAAAACGAATGGGCCAAGATTTTTAATGCATTTAGGGTGATTTACTAATTTGCTTATTGGTGTAATCTTTTATTCTTTGAAACTGTATAGAAACACACACTGTTGATATCTTGATATCCTGAGTTTATAAATTACCTCCCCGAGGTATCCATAGTGTTGGAATACCCACAGGGTGCAGTGCTGGGCATAGGCCTGCTTATTTATATGTTCATTCATTCCCCGAAGTATCCGATAACCAGTGTGTATAGATATGTTCTCTTCGGATGGTGCAGCTTTGTTTAGTAAGAGAATGCGTTCTTGAAAAAAGTTCTATAGGTTTATTATTTAGACGTAGGAATTTACCTTGATTGAAGGTATGATCATTAGTCGAAATGTTTTATGGGTCTAGCTATGAATACAAAAATGAAGTTGATGATTAATGTTACATGTGTATTTGTGTGAGACCTTGTGCTTTGTAATTAGGCACATGACATCATTTGCAATTGTCATTACTTATGAATAGTTCTAAGATTGATTATATAAAATAGTTAGTATTGGTACTATTTACTACAAAGTTAAAATAACCATATCTGGCCAAAAAATTGATAGCATCTTTAATAAATAGAATGTTTTTATAATCACTTGTAGCTGAAATTGATGTGAAGTTGCTTTATTTATAATTATTTACTAACTTATAGATATTGTTATTATGTTTTAGATATTTAGTAAATCATTTTTTAGTCCGTTGACTATTTTTTTGTTTACACATTGTGATAAAAAAGATGACAAAATATTCATTTAGGCTTTGTGTACATTCTGAGTTCTTCACTGATGCAATACTTTATGATAAGGTGTATCTCAAATATATTAATAATAGTATAGTTCGTATTTGTTTTATGAACACAATCTATAAAATTGGCAGACTAGGGATTGTGAAAGTCTAATATATCTTAGTATTAATTTGTCGATAAGAAGCGCTACTAATCTTAGGGATGCACATGAGACCTAACCTTAGGTTTTTACATTTAGTGTGGACTATCAATATTCAAGGTGGTTTATGTACACAAGGTGTTCTTGACCAACATTTCATGATGTGTGTTTAGTGGTTGATATTTTTTTATATGTATAATGGATGCCATTATGTGTTTGTATGTGTGTTTCTCCGACCATTTCAACCTATTTATACCAACGTTATAATGTGATAATTTTGCTAGAACTTTCTTGGCTACTAAAGTGTTTGAGTTTCATTAAATTGAATTTTTCATATGTACATTGTATGAATATGTTTTGTTGATGTTAGAATTTGAATTTTACAATTCTCCATCTCATGAAAAAGTTATGTTAGAATGCTGAAAATGTATGGCTTTGTTTTAGTATATTTCTTTTAACTATTGCTTAACAGATGAAGGTTAATTATAGCATTTAAATTAAAGAATAAGTTTGTTTTTTAAAAATCTAAAAATGATATTAATAGTTACAAATCATTGGCAGTTTGTTGTGAAGCGAGTGATTTTATGATGGTTAGAAAACTTGTACCTTTCTGATGCTCCAAATAAAATTGGCTTCAGGGTTTGCTTAGAGCAGAATAAATATAATAAAACAGTATTTTTTGCCATTCAAGTACACACAAGAGAAATGTACGTCCTTCTGTAAAATATAAGCCAGCCTTATAATTTTAGATGAGACTTATCCAAAAAATGTTTCTTTAAATATGGATCAGTATACTGATAAGGAAAGTTTGTAATGCTAAATGTCCCCAATTTAGAATAATTGGTTGATATAGAATGCCTAAGATAATTCACCTAGTGCAGAGGTGCTTTAAAACAAAAGTTGGAAGAAAAACCCATTTTAATTGCATCTTGAATTTTGATCAAAATGTTAAGTTATTTTAATAGTTACTTGAACTCTTTAGTAGACAAAATATGTTTATAGATTCTTCATTATTTGGGTATTTATGTAAATGATTGTAATTTTGGTGCTATGTTTGCTAGAATTTCTAATGGTGAAGCATTAGGTGGACAACATTTAATTCAGTTTATTCTTGAGAAATATAGTTTTGATCCTTTGTTGGTTTAGATAAGTATACAATCCAATCTAATGAGCTTTGACATCCTTAATCTCAATAATAAAGTTATAATTAGTTTAAAGTATATCAACAGTTCATGCAAACAATTTAATTTACGTTTTATAGAAGTTTTGTTCCCAAAAATCATTAAGAATAAATATCCACAATATAGTTGACAAATTAATTTGCATTCAAGTTGAATTTGATAGAACTATTATAAAAGGTTTGTTTCTTTGCTATCAAAATTGAAAAACAAAAACAGAAACATATAATGAGAAAGCCAAAATAGTTAAACAATGGAGCTTACTGTATGTAAAAGGACCATTATGATATATAATATTAGTTTTTCAATCATCAGTATAGATTTATAGTTTATTAAAATATATAGATAAATAAAATTAATTGACAGCACCTTGACCTAAACTAGTTTTATCCAATCGATATGTTTTGATTTAATATTAGTCTTCATAGATTATCTGGTACAAGGCTGATAAAGTAACTGCACAGCAAAAAATCTGTAGCTCGGTGCTGTTGTTTACAACAAATTATATAATGAATCATTAGAAAATAAATAATACAATTTCTGGTATAAAATTTTACAAAATTTGAGAATACCCAATTATGTTGAAGAATCTTGAAATGTAATACAGATTTTTGTTATGACTATGGTCATATTCGCCATTTATTGTATTGGCTCACATAGTTGGCCTGACTTTTTGCTGTTTGATGAATGTAAATGTGTAGCTTATATATTCATATATATAAATATATATTTGTGATGTAGCATATATAAGGTCTCGTTATATACAGTATACACACATTTGCTCAGCAGTAAGGACTTTTATGTGGATTTTTACTTGGAGTCAATAATTTAATGTAGGACTTTGATAAATTATATTTTCCCATGAAGTCCTAACAGGCAGATGAAACTTAATGTGTGTTTGAAGTAACGAATTAAATTTAAAACCAGTCTGGGTGCTTTTCTTGTCAGTCTCATCTGTTTGATAAGCATTGTTCCATTAACAATAGGCATTGGTGTGATTGCAATAACCTTTTGTCCTAAGTTGATCAGTTTCTAGACAGCTTATTGTGAAAATATTATATGTAAAATTACATTAAGACATCTATTTTGAATTTTTGATAAATTGTGTTGAAAAGATTGATAGAATTGAAATATAAATTACATCGCGTTAAGTTTCCTTCTTGTTTTCTGAAACAAAGTTATTTAAACTGCCTGATTTAGAAATGTTGTTCCTCCTTCCTGCCTTGGAACATATGCTAGTCTTGAAAAATAAAATATTTTTAAATGTTGCAAAGGAATGGTTAAATATAGATTTTAAGAAATTAAAATTATTTCATCGTTGATAATGTTAAAAAAGTTCTTAGTTTATTCATTTTGTTTTTGTTTTTTCCTAGCATGTGTGAATGCTTTTGTTTTTCTGTTTATAACTTACTTTTTAATAAATAATTTTTCTAAATTTTAATAGATCTATTTTCAACTGGTCGACTAGAAGAAATTTTGGGTCTGTTGCAATCTCTTAAAGTATAAACGTTTTCATGATCTTAAATTTTTTTGTATATCATAAAAATATGGAAATTATATTACTTGCTGCTTATCAAATCAAATGGGTGGTGAACATTATTTAATAATTCTATGCCATGCATTTGATTGAAAATCCTTTTTATAAGAAATGTTCATTCAAAAGTGAAAAGACATTTCCACTGTTGATTGACATTACTTTTTTCCATTTGTTATTTTGTGAATTGAATTCCTATGTTTAATTTAGGACATCCAAACTCTATAATATTTCTGTAATGAAGATAATAAACATTGGAGTAGGACTCCATTCATTAGTACAATATTACTCGGATGCAGTCAAGTCATGTGAGTGTATCACTAATTTTTTCAAAGTTTATTTTAAGGCATTATGTTAACTTAGTCTGAAATATGTTTATATTATGGTATACTTTTCCTACACCTAACCAGTATTGTTGTACCTATTAATAAACTAACAAAACAATTACATGTTCTTAATTGTTTTTGCTAGTGACTCTCGTTTCATGTCAAGGAGGCCAACCTGCTTAATTAACCTTGTTTGGTTTATTATGTAATTAAAAGATAATCTTTTAAATAAGTCCTATTTATATCTTTGAATCTGTGAGATAAATGTATGCTTATTTGGTTTTGGGTTTCAATTCATTTTGGCTTTAAAGTAAAATCGGAAAGTTTTGTGCAATAAAATTATCTTTCATTAATCATTTACTTGAATGAAGTTTAAATTGTATTACTGCATGCTAAGTATACCAGGCCAGTCATGAGTATGAAATGCCTGTTGTATAAAAAAATATATGCTTAGTAATATCCGAAACAAATTATTGGTTTCCCTAATTATTATAACAGTGGCTTACTGTTTTGTTTTTAAGTGGTGGTGTTAGTGGCTGGGCTCATTAGTTGCAGATCGGTTGTATAACTCACTGTGATAACCATTTTACTTTTAACACGCAAAATGAATGCAAAAACTTGTTCATAAAGAGGTGCTTCATTAAGTATAAAATGGTTGATTTAAAACAGGCTCTGTATCGTAAAATGAATTATATCGTTATATTAAGTTGGTATGCTACAATATTTTATATTTTGTAGTTAGCATTTACTGATTCGTATCTACTGTACACTAAAAGGAGCTGCCTGCATGTTGTTGTTGGGTAGTGCTAACGTCACCTTTGATTATGCCTTCCTTTGGCACTGGTATTAATACTGGTTAATTAATTAAGTTATTTTTTGTGTGCTTTGTTTTTTTGTTAAGCATAGTAGCAGTATATTCATTTTAAAGTTTCATAAAATAACATATCAAGTATCCATGATCTCGCAATTCGAGGAATGTTTATCATGTTTTCTATTTTAATGTCAACACCAAGAGATATAAACTTAGTGTAAATTAACATTTCAAAGCTTGCATAAATATTCTTCTCAATCTTTATAATAAACCTACCACAGTTTAAGATTGGTCAATTTCTTGAAAATTGTATATATCAAATATTTTTAAAGACAAGTTTGTACTTTACTTGAAAAATTTACAATCTATCATGAACTTTTAATTTATTTTGCGGTGGATATTATAACATTAGATTGTACAACTGAAGTTCAGCAGTGGTGCATTAATCTTCTAAGGTTTCATTTAAATTTTATCTTTTTATGATATTTTCTCATAGCCTTGTGTATTGACTGGTGGATCAGTAATAAATGGAGTGATTATTTTAGGAAATTTACATTTTGAAGATATAAGAATATTTCTTGAATTCTCTTTTGGTTTAATTTTTACACCATGGTAGGAATTTTTTTTAGAATAATTTGTCCTGATTATAAGAAGGATGGAATGGTTGTTTATATTGCTTCTTGTTTAGTTTTATAAGTATTGAAAATACTCTTTTGAAATTGTTTTCAAGAAATTTAGATCTTCATAGTCTTTAACAGAATAACCGTCATTGCTTCATTATAGAAAGTCTAGTTTTTGCCTTCTGTGGATGGGCAGTAGCTAGATAGTTGTGGTTTTCACGTTAGTTATCTTTAGAGTGATAGGCACCTGGCTTGAAAAGAGCAAAGCAAACCATTTCGGTTTTCTTCTACCTTCAGTTTGACAACTTTCAGATGGAATTTTTGTACCAGTTTTTTCATTTCGTTGGAATCACAAGATGATCTAGATATATGTTTGTGCTCTTATGGTAATTTTGTTTTGTTTTTGTTTTTAAATTAACTGCCATTGTAGCAGGTTAGCTTTTTCTTGGGTGTTTAGTCTTTCAGTGTTGGCCAATTTTTTAGATTCAATAGGATAGGTTTTATGTAGCTTAATGAACTGCTTATTTATTTAGAATAATCCAATGATTTGTTAGCCCTAAATAGATTATTATAATCTGGTGTTTGCATTTTGTCATAATAATGTTGTATGGTTGAACTTTTGACTTCTTTTTTAAGCTTCTAGAAGGATTTCACTGATTATAGGAGTTGTTAATTTTGCCTGAAGTATATGGGCTAAAATGTATTTTTAACTTGAAATTCAATTGTAGAAAATTTTATAACCACATTTAAAAAACATTGCTAGTTCATGTTTTTTGTATTACCAATTTCCTGAATGTGATCAGTTAAAATAAGGCTTTGTTATTTGAGTTTAACTAGACTTGAATATAATAAATTTGAAAGATGATATTCCATTGGCAGCTGAATGAACAGCCTAAATAAGTAAATTCATTTCTTTGAAACAATTTGGTGTTACCTGTGTATTCATTTGACCACACAGTCATCCAAAATGTTTGATCGATGCTTCCATTACCTGTGTAAATCAATAAAAATATAGTTTTTGTGAAAAATCTATATAAACTGAAAAATAAGTACTAAAATAAGTAATAGCAGTTACTATTGACACAACTCCAATGGATGCAAGATTCCAAAATTATCTTCTGCAAGAAATCCTGGAGGAAAAATCAGTTTTGTGAAAAGTATGCAAGAAAGAAAAATATCATGCCTGCAAAAAATGTTTGGAAAGAAATGCATACAAGAACTTGATTAATTGATATTACGATTAATGTGTAATCAATAGTTTTCATTGGCTTGAATGGAAATTATTTTCTAACTGAAACTTGAAAATGATGACTTGTTAATTATATTCCAAGTTTACAGTTTTAAGGACATATTGAAGCAATGGATGGTTACACATGAACATCTTGGAAGAATGATTTTTTTTAATTGTGTCAGGTAGCAAAGATTTTAAATAAGAATTCTTAAATATTTCCTTTGATGATAAACCAGTTGATTTTCTATAAAAACTATGGCCTTAAATGTGTATAAGTTTAATCTAGTATAGTAAAAAAAAACTTTTTTATTACTATACTAGAATGTTGGACTTGGATAAAATTATAACTTTAATGAGTTATTTTGAATATCAATTTTCTTGGTTAATTCTCTCCTCAATATGTTTGATGATTTCCCTCTTAAATTAACCTAATGCTTTCATTGTGTTGAATGAAGTTTGTTTATCTCTTGAATGTAAATTGAGTCGGGTAAAAGTAGCTCACCACATTGTTGGTGCCAACCATAGTTTATGTGCCTTTCAATTCATTTTCTTTCTTCATAAGAACTGAACAATTACATATTCATCAAAACCGGTTGTTCAACTTTTTATACATCAAAACTTTGATATTTTTAGGCAATGTACCAAAGCTTATCAAAATAATTCAAAATTACCTTTTATATTTAGAATGTGCTCAGCAACTAAAGATAATAACTACAAAGGTTGGAGGTTTTTCTAAGAAAAGAATTATAGCTATAACTAATGTTCCTTTTATATTTATAAGTTATTGCAGTAGATATTTTTGGTTAATGTTAATTGTGTTGATCAACCAAAGTTTAATAGTTTGTTTTAAAAATACAGATCTATTTATTTGATAAATAATCACAATTTTTCATATGGAAGTTTAAAATGCATCCTTAGCAGGTTAGTTTGAGTTTATATTTAAATATTCTCTGCAATGACATTTTTATCATAAATTCTTATTAAACTTGTAGGTTAATTATAATGTGCCAATTTTATTAATTTTTGTATTTATTGAATTATAAAATGATAGTATAAATATTGCATTATTTTTTCATTGGAATATTTATTTTTAAAATGACACACATTGTGTTTAAAGTGATAAACTTTATCTATCTGTATGGAATATTAAATTTGTAGTTTTTTTTAAAGATGTAGTTAATAATTTTTAGACTGTAGCTTGAAGGCAATATTAGTTCTTGATATGTTGCTAAAAAGTTTTAGCAAAGTGAGCAAATTCACAAAGTATACATATGAAAATATTGTTCTCGGATAAAGTTTTGAACTGCTTAATTCTCATGAATAGATAGTGCATAATTAATAGTTGATTAATACTGAGTTTTAACATAGTTGATTTAACACTAGATTAGCAAATTCTTTGATGTTTATATTAATAATGCGTTGAAATGGTTGAACTAAAACTAGTTCTAGCAGACAACACTAACTACCTATTTAATGATCATTGGTTGCTGATGACGAAATGTTATCTTCAACATTGCACTCATAGTAAAGCCTTTTTAATAGATCGTTTGGATAAATGCTTGTATTGCTATTTATTTAATTTTCATGGAACCACCAAGCTGGAAGTTTTCAAGTTCAATGGATTTTAGTGAATTATTTTTGAAGTTAATTTCAATTGCTCCTTACTATGTTCTCATTTTGCTTCTTGCTCATTGGTTTTTATGTTTTTAAGCACTGGAGTTAGTAATGCATTATTAATGATGGTTGTTTGTGTTTTGATTTTTATAAATGTCTACATTGTTTAATATGAATGCAAATGCACACACATTTAATCACTTGTATTTAATAAGAAAAACATTTGTCAGGCTGGTTAGGGTTGCTCAAGTATTGCGAGTAATGTTTCGTCTATGACACCATCAAAAAATGATCTTTCATCACCATTGATTATAACTTAACAAACACAAGTCTTAAGGGTTCCTTTTTTGGTGGTGGACAATAAATTAAAGAATTTTTTCAAAGATATTTTGAGAAATAGTCTCAATGTCATTTATAAATGCATTTACTAAAGATTTTTGTTTTTAGTATTTAAGCATGCCTGAAATTTTGTAGGTGTTTGTGCCTTTTATATCCTAATGAGTTTATGCAAATGTTAGAATAGAAAGTTCACACAGAGAACCTAGGTCAGTTTTGCTCAAGTTTATCTCGGAAGCTTTTCATTTATGGTATTTTAGCCTTTCATTTAACTGTATATTCCACCTTTACAAGCACTTTTCATCACCCTCCTGTTATACAGACGGGTCCTAAATACAAAACAAAGTGGGATTCGCAGCAGTGTTTGAGGATAAAACCATCCAGTGTTTACACTGGTGATAAACTGCAATAGAAACTGCATGAATTTTTTTAAATTGGTAAATTAGCCTATATAAAGTCATTATTCATAATATTTTTTATTACAAAATAATTAAATCTTGGCATGAAATATCTATTATACCAATTATTCATAGTCATTGAAAATATTAAGTACCAAAAGAATAGAAAATATGAACATCCATTTTTTTTAATGTTACTATTATAGGTAAAGTATGTAGAAAATAATCCCTAATACTGATAACCTCTCCGAGTACCAAGATTTGATATCCTATACTCAATAACAAAGAGTGCTTCGGACTAAAATGGAAAGTCTATTTAATGTTGGCATAAATGGTGACCAATTATTTATTTATGCTTCAAGAAAAACCTTTCGGTATTTAAAATAAACTTGAAATTGACTTCATACTTTGAAAAGGTTGTTCAGTCTTGTATATAAATTAACATAAAAACTGCAATCAAACCATAATGCCATGGTGTTATTGTTTCCATTTTAAGAGTATTCAATTTTGTTTGTATTTCAGAATGTGATTTCCCATTCCATTTTCAATCCTTAGGTAGAAATTTTAATTTATCGAGATTAACTTGAGTGATTCAAATGCCTTTGTTTGCTCTTTCATATTGATAATTAAATTAGAGTTCTCCTCTACACTGACATTTAATATTGTCAAAATGTTGTACATGTGTATAGACTTAGCTGCTGCAGGTATTGTATTTACCTTGATAGTTTCATTTTTCGTGTCATACATAAGAAGGTATCCTAATATGGTGGCTTTATAGTTTGATAATGCCTTGCTACTTTATTATTTTGCTGCCTAAGAAATATGTATACCTTGCTGATTAAGATCTAGTTTGCTATGATTTTTTTGAACAGATTGAAATAACTCAATTGTGCATTCTAAGAATTAACATTATTTAGAAAGCTTTTACTGTTCTTGTAATTTCCTCCAATCACAATTCTTAGAATAGATTGGAGTTTGTACTGTAGTTGAGAGAAAATTGAAGTGAAGTATTGGAGGATTATGTGAAACATTTCCATGCTTCTGGATTGTCTTACAGTGGTAGCTTTCTTATGGATTGGCACGATTTTGCACTTACTAGACAATTGTGTAGAAATTTTGATATTTACAACTACTGTCCTATATTGATTATAACTTTACACCTCCAACTACATCATACAAAGTTTGCCTATATACATTATTCCTTGAATGTGAGTAGGTTTGGAGGTTCTCTATTTAAGTATCTTTGATATTTTGTAAAATGTTTATTTTAGATTGACATAATTGTGTGTTTTTTATGTTAGTTAATATTTCATATTTGTCATTAGAAATATAAACTTGAATCATTGTTGTGAGTGAGTAAGATGTTTTCAATGATACCTTCATTATGTATTGAATATTTATCTTTTAATTTTACTTTATATTTACACAATCATTGTTCTTTAGAATTCTTTAATCTTCAATGTCATTATTTTTACAAATTTATATAATGGCAAATCTAGATTTATCAAGTTCCTAAAATAGTTTTTCCAAATCCTAGGAATCCACAGTGAGACAAGTAAAAGAATTATTCAATATGCCTTTAGCACAATGTACCAAAACAATAAACTGACCTAAACTTTTAATTTATTTTGAAAAGTTTATTTAAAATGAAATCAATTAGCTTAATTATTTATCACAGCTCTATAATACAAATTATTTTATTTTTTAATATAGTTTTTTTGCAATAGGTTTTGATAAATTTTAGTGAAATATTTATTTCAGTTTTTAGTTTGTGTTTGATATGGTGCAGATTTAAATGATGTTAAGTTTCATTTCAAATCTTTTGTTGTTTATATTGAGGCATCATTATTATATGTCAATTATGTTAAAATTTTATTCAATTGAATGTTAAAAAGTCAAATTTACTGCCTTTGAATATTTGTTTGGCTTATGCTTCATAAATAATTGTTATTGTTTGAATTTTTCTGTTAATTGTAAAACTGAATTAACCTTGAAAAGATAAATTGGAGTTTATTAATTTAGATTTTTATGATTAAAACATTGTTCAACATTTGAACTAATGACATAATTTAATTACACTTCTCAAGATATTTCAATGTTTGAACTTTTTAATTAATAATTGATTAGTTGATTATTATATTTTAAAATAAAGAGTAATTTTGAATTTGGCCGATGCAAACAAATAGATAACCCTAATAGCTTTAATGATGAGTAAAAGTTTGTCCATTTGTTGAGTGCTTTAATTCTAGTTTTATAGTCTATAATAAGAATGTCTTAATTTCACTCTAAAGTGACTTGCTGTTTAATTGGATCTTCTATGGTTACTTAATGTTTGTAATGAATATTAGTTCATAATGTGGGAACCTTGTGCTGGTTAGATATTTATTTCATGGAAGTGCATTTAGTTTGTAATGTTTCAATCCTTTAAACTTAAGTCTAGTTTTAGAGGTATTTATTACATGGTCGTCAAATTTTCATCTTTGACAGTTATTTACAATTTCATATTTTTAGTATTTTTTTTTAATATTTTGAAATAACACATTGTTATTGTTTGATAGAATTAGGTCTTGATGTATAATACTTGAATTTGGTGAACAGTCAATTAATCTTTACCTTCAATAGAAATTAATTTAATGTATAGAAGTAGATAGTTGCTTTCCCGTCCATTGAAATCCCATTTCCACATATGATCCATTGTGGAAACTGACTAACCTTCAAAACTTGGAGTTGCAGTATCACACAATGATGTCAAATTGGTTTCGGTTTGGTTCAATAAGAATTTTCATTTCCTAAAAATTGATGAAGACAATAAGTTTGTGATGGTTGCAGGTGTTACCTTCATATCTTGGGTATATTGGAGGTTAAATTTGTAGATGCTTGTGATGCCAATTAATCTTAACCGATTGGAATCTTTGTTTCAAATGTCTCTGAAGTTTTATGTTGGTTATTGTTCATCATAAAATCATGTTGATAGAAAAAAGATTGTTTTTAAGTTTTCAATAGCTATGGTAGAAGTTGTATTTTATTTAATTTTCTAATTTGAAGACTCTTCAATAGTTCATTTGTATTCATTGAAAAGACTTGTTAACTTGTCTTTCAATTTCATGTTTTCTAACATTAAAACAGTATTTCAAACATTAAATGTTAGCATTAGGAAGTAAATAACTTAGTATTGTTGTTGGTTAGAAGTTGTAATTTTAATAAAGAATGGCTCAAATTATTTTGATTTGATTATTTTAATCGTGCTCATGACTCGTGGAGTTAGTTTTAAATTTGTGTAGGCCTGTTATTATTTATTCAAGGAATTCTATATTCTGTTTTGTATACATTTGTGTACATTAGAGGAAATGTATTGATATAAGTTTTCATTAACACATTCCAACCTTTAAGAGAAACTTGAACTGTTTTTTATAAAAATTTCAGTTTGTTCATTTTGTGCAAAATTTCAATGACTGCTATACATTAGTATAAAAATGCCGAGTTAGGCATCTTTAGATATATCTCAATGTTCATTCTTAAAATTTTATAATCAATTTCGTTGCTAAGTGAAAATAAATTTTTAGTATGATAGCTAAAGATTCTTAATAATTTTTAAGCACATTATTTCTAATAGCTGCTTCAAATTTTGAGAAGAATGTACTAGGGAATAAAAATGTGGCATTTAAAAAGTGCTCCTGAACCAAAATGTCAAAAAGGAATATTTATAAAGTGCAGTTTGAAAAACATTGCTTGTTGCAATTGGATAAAGTACTGAATCATTTTCATAACTACTGATCGATGTTGTTTGAATAATATGTAACTTCGTGATTTTATTAAATATAACGAGGAGTTAATCGTTCCTCAATGAAAACCAAACGCTTTAAAATTACAAATATTTCATGAAATAGATAAACTATTTAATTTCGAAAATTATGAAAGTTATGTTTAAAACTTAACAAATCAAAAAGTTTGTTAATGTCGTAATTCACCATTCATGTCTGAAACCACGTGCCAAAGCAAATGTTTTATTTATTTGTTAAAAACTGTTGAAGTTGTTTTTGGCGTCAATGTTAATGGCTTAGTTACTGGACAACCTTATATAATTTTAAGATAACAGGCAATATTATTTAATATTTTACTCATTTAGAGCCAGTATTTGATATTTATGAAGGATTTGAAGTTGAAACTTGTGCTTCAAAAAATATTTCTTATATATAAAAACCATGATGCGATGTTTTCTTTTAATTGAACACATTTTAAGTCTACGTAGAATAGCTAATTGCATTAAAATTGATTTTTCGTTCAATAGATTCGTTGAAACAAAAAGCTGTGAACTTGATTAGATTTTGTTCAGATAAAGGAAATTATCGCATTTTGAATCGATCTTTCGGTCAGTTATTAATTTTTGGGATAATTTTTGTATTTATACAAACTCAGGAACAAATGTTCATATTGACATTTATGTCTTAAAAGAAATGAGTGCTCTGATTATTTCTTATTTCTTAACATTGGAGCAAATCCAGATTAATGGTGTCAAAAATGTTTTTCTTTTTTGGAAACACAAATATAACAAATTTAAACATTGCACTCATTCGATGCATTGCTTCCAATTTCATTTTTAGCACAGTTCAATCAAAAATATTTATTGATAAATAGATTAATAATAATTGCTTGTCTCTTAATGTGAAAAATGAAGCAATATTAATAAAGCATAACAGATATATTGTTCTTTTTTTCCTTAAATTAAATTATTTATAATGTTAAATGGAAATTGTAGATAAAGTTTATCATAGACATTTACTGAAATAAGTGGTATTTTCTACTTTAAAGGATTTGCAAATACTGCATCAGGATTCATACACTGTCTGAAATGTCAGGAATTTTGATGTCCTGTCAGGAATTTTTCTTATCAAATGTGTCGGGTAATGTCAGGAATTTTACCTAAAATATTTTTTTATAATTTATTATTAATTTAATTGCATTACCTAGCTACAGAGTGCC
>JARUHE010348418.1:0-10170 GCA_031471125.1 Archaeomysis grebnitzkii | reverse complement strand
GGTAATGCTAAATTCACCTCATATTTCAATTTAAAACTATTTATAAAGTAATTTATAAAGTAAATTTCAAAATAAAAATGGTTGCTAAACTGATTTTTCACCAACAATTGTTTTGTGCGCATGGTACTTTTATAGTTCCTTCTTAGGGATTTTTCATGTTTTGTACTTTTAGTACTTCTTAAATGAGATCTAAACTGTTATTTTGCCCAGGCGGCACAATAAGTTAGAAAGAAAGAGTTATAGAGTTTGTTTCATTAACCTAACCAATCAGGGTATCATAATTGAGTGTTTTTTCTGTTTAAGATGTTGCTCTAGTTTTTTTTATCCATAAATATCTAAAACATGTATATTTCTGTAAAAAAATGTAAAAATGGCTAAAATGTGCCATCCTCATGAAGCCTAAAATTGAAGAAATTACATCCTGCAATTAATGCCCAGTACTATGTAAACATAGAATGGTGGTTCAAGGAACCCTGCATGCGTCAAGCCTTTCAGCAAGCAGTTCTATGTTTTTTTACATAAGTATATTATACCTACTTGAGCCTCATGCCAGGGAGTACAGCCTAGCTGTTTTTGAACCAAATGAAATGCCATACATGGGGGGGCATTTATTTTGCACAGTGTTCAAAATGTAGAAATTCAACATTAATGAAGTTCCAAAATGTTCTTGATTGTATAAAAAAGAATTTACAAATTCAATGTATGTGCTTTACAAGGCAACATGTAAGAAAGTTTTGTTACAACTTTATTTAACATTTTCAAAATTCTTTTTATGTGTTTATTGTTGAGCTTGCCAGAGGGGAAGCTCAAATAAGGTGCTACTTTACCATCATCTCTGTCTCCTTCTCCATCAGCGTAGTATTGTATCTAAAATATTCAAGTAAATATTTCAGCTTTATGTTTGTTGACCTACAGTTATCATATACATCTCAAATAAACAGTTAGGAGGTGAACATGAAAAATTCCAATTGATATTTTTTGAAAAAACTTAGATTTATTGATATATAAAGGTTTGTATGGAAAATTTGTGTGGAGAGCCATATTTCTATTTTCAAGTAAAAATTCAAGTTTTTTATTTATTGTTTGGTGACTTACAGTTATCAATTATATCTTGAATGAACAGTTTGAAGTGAAAATTAAAGTTGAACATGTGATATTTTTTGAAAAAAAACTTTTTATTTTTGAGATATACGGTTTTTTTATAAAAATTTGTGTGGACATAGCCAATTTTTTATATTTAAATAAACTGTTTTTGCTACATGCAAGACATTATGTCTATTTACTCTATTGACCTTTATTTTAACAAGTAAATATTTTTTTTACATTCAGAGGTTTTTATATTAAGGTGCAAAAAATTGTTTCATGACAATTAGAAGCTAGCAAAACCTATTTTCAATATAAAAAGTATGTGACGATTTCAATATGCATGCCGGGTAAAACAGTCTTATTCTTCTTTTTTTTCAATTTTTTATTTAAATGATATGAATTTTATTTTATTGTGCAGATATCTTAGATGTATAATTAATACTTAAAAGTATTTTATTTGAATATTAAAACCTTAAAAAAGGTTTTAGTGCTTTTTTTTAATTAAAAAATGTAATGCAGAGCAAAACTGTCACAGCCTTTAATGCACAGAGGTTGTATCACATAGGTATTTTTATTCATAACTTCATTATTAATCATCAGATTTATAAGAACATAAAAAATAAATTATTTTGCTTTATAAACAACCGAGTAATAGTAATTTGAATAGAATATGAAGCCCACATGAACCTTAACCAGCACAGATCAATTCAATATTACAAATGTTTATTTGTCTAAATAGTTTGATTAATTTTCATACCCACATTAACAGTCATTTGGGTGAATTTTTGATAAAATGATATTTTCTCACTTTGTAACCTCCTTTTTTAGTTGACATTCTAATATTAGGATAAAACATCTTTTGATAAAAACATTTATTTTTATATGAAGTTACCAAATGTTTGCAAGATATTTGAACCATTTGGTTTGTGAATTACTAGTAAATTATTGATAAATGATAATAGGCACTTTGACTTGAACTTACATTTATTTATTTAATTCTATATTACAGGCCAGCACAACTTTGACCTCAATCACAGATAAGGAAACTGGAATTCTCGGAATACTTTCTCCCTCAAATCCGAATTCTTTTTCATTTTCAACCATAAATGCTGCCCAGTCCCACATTGATCTGCAATATCTAAGGTAAATTTGGTTGTTTAGCAAATAACAATGAACCTGCTTATATTGTTACATTAAGAACATAGATTATATTCAGTGCAAGAAACCAGATTAATGTCCTAAAACTATTTATTATAGTTACGATAATACAAAAATTATGCAGAACTTCTATAATGCAATCAAATAATCACAGCACAAGAATTAAATATTTTTGATTAAAGTCTTAGTTTTTTATTTTGTTCAATAACTACATTTTAAAATATTCTTTTTAAGTAAAATAGTGGAATTACATTTCACAAAAAAATAGTCAAGAATGTTAATTGAATGTGAAAATTATAAAACTAAATTAAAGTTTGACAGTTTTATCAATACTTCTTAGTTTGTAAATATGATTTTTACATTTGCCAATTATCTAATAATAATGTTGAATGTTTTAGCTTATTTACTTTTTGGAAACTTTCAGCACTTTTTTAGTTTATAAAAAGTAATGTTGAATGATTGAAGGTACAATAATACAAGAATGAAATAATAGGAATGTTTTGAATGTACAATACAATGTAGTTTTCTTTGTTTTTGGAAAGAATTGAAATTATTTCAGACTCAAATCTTGGATGACAGATGCAAGTGAACCATGTAGATCTGAACTATCACAAGTGCTTTTTCCGCTGTTTGTTCATCTTTACCTTGAGCTAATCACTAGTAGTGGACATGCAGCTGCAAATAGCTTTTTCTATAGACATTATCAGGTAACTTAAATCTATTTGTTAAGAATGTTCTACTCTGCTTCATGTTTTAAATTTATATTTTTAAAAATGATTAACAATTAAGATATGAACAATGTTGTAATATTATGTACTGTTGTCCAAAAAATTATAATTCTCTTTAGCTAGAAGATTATGTGAATGTACCCTTTTATTAATTAATCAGCTCATTTATTTTTAGATTAAACAATAAAACAAGCACAAGTAAATGCTATGCATGAAAAGCGGTGTTTACATATCCAAAAAGTTTCTAAATATGTGTAATTGCTGAATATATTTATATATGTCAACATATTGAGACTTTCTGTTCATTTTTTTTAATAAAATTGTCTCCAAACCTTCAAATAAAAGTTTTGCTTAACCATGAAATTGATGAAAAATTGGCTAAGTTTAAAAATCCTTCAGGATTTCTACCTTAAAATCTCTAGTTCTTTCATTTGTCTTAATTAAACTTTTCTGTAAACCTTCAAATAAAAATCTTGGTTAACCATGAATTTGAACTCTTATAAAATGTATGTTTTAATAGTTAAATACTGATTTTACAAAAAAATCTTAGTAACACCAATGTAGAATGTTATGTTCTTTATTTTCATTCAAGCAAACATTTCTCTAAAATAATTTTTTTTATTTATTTTGAAAATAATGACAAAATTTACCTAGCTCACAAATCATTGGTCATCCCAACAAGACAACAACAATGACTATGAAATTCAGTTATAGAAGCTGTTTTTTTAAATACAGCTTAATAACTTGAAACTGTTTTATTCTTAATTTTTTGTTAAGGATAAAACTCCTCTCTAAGAAAGTAGTACCTAATTATATAATAAGAATTCATGTGTATGAATAATTATTAATATTTTATTATTATTATTATTATTATTATTATTATTATTTAATATTTTTGTTTATAATACTTAAAAAATGAAATAAGAACATTTTAAAGTAATTTGCTGTATAAGTGATTCCTGTTTATTATTGTTCTGTCCTCGTTGGCATTGTTGTCTCCAATTAATGCATTACCTGAAGAGTGTGGATGTCTTTATTCAATAATTCCTATATACAGTGTAACCTCAGTACTCCAACAACTCCCAACTCGTACAAAATTCGGAATTTGACCAAATATTTCAAGAAACTATTTCCCCTGAATTCGAACATAATTTATATTATGTAACTTAATTTAATATTGAGTATTTCTAGTTTATATACAAGTTTATATTTATAAATATATTTTTAATTTTTAGAATTTATACATTTATATGATGCGTCAGAACAAATTATTGTAGTTTACATCAATGTTTATGGGAAAAATTGTTTCAGTTTGCAAAACATCGGTACTCGACCAGAATTCTGGAACAAATTATGGTCGAGTACTGAGGTACCACTATATATATATGTATATATAAAGAAAGATTTAGACAATAATATTTATTTATTTTTTGCTAGTATGAATAACAACAATTTTTTAACAAATTGTTTCAGATAACAGTTGATTTTATTTTTAATTCTATTTATGGACCATTTTTTAGGTTTTTCTAGTCAACCGAGATTATGAAATGACTTTGCGTCAAGTTCTTCACACTGGAACTGATATGAACTCGTCTGCTGTTATCCAATCATTAAAGTAAGTTATTCAGTATAAACTATATAATTGTTAAACAATGTGTTCTCAGTGACAATGTTTTGGATCGTCTCAATTTTTTTTGAAGTTCATATGTGAGAATGTAGGAGCCAAGCTGGGAGTAGTATAGCATATTAGCAATTTGCCATACTCAATGGAATAGTTGAATAAACTTTGAAAATCACATAAGCTTTATTCCCCATTTACTATTTATGGCACATATTCATTAGCAAATTCAATGTTGTTAATGGATTTTATTTTTTTTTCTAGAAATGGTAAATACGTTGTGAAGTTAACTGATCTTACACTGAATTATTTCTTAAGATATTTAAAATCCAGTACAAGTCCAACTTTATTACAAGTAAGTGTTGTTTCAATTTTTTTTCATTGAACCTTATTCTATTTCTGGAACTTCAAAAGTATCCTAAATAAACTAATGATTACACAGGAAGGTTAATAATAATAACCTCAGGCAAAATCAATTAATGAAGAATAATCACCTACATAGGCATAGCATTTCTGATGTTGTCCAAAACGGCGTTAGACGATGACTTAAATATATCATCTGTACGTTTTAATTGAAATTTATATATGGTTTATTGTTATTTATAATATATTAATTGTGGTTTTTATTACTCTTTATTCATTTTTATTTTATAGAATTTTTTATATTTTTTGGTCAAATTGATTGGAAATTGAATGTTCATAGTCTAAAAGGGGAATGTTTAATTAAATGATGTCTTTTAACTTTTGCACCATTTTTCATTAAATGTTGCAAGACATTTGAACCATAAGTAAATAGTTAGGTGCCATTGTTGGCTTATTAAGCTTGGTTAAA
The DNA here is from genome assembly GCA_031471125.1 of Archaeomysis grebnitzkii. Classification (NCBI taxonomy): domain Eukaryota; kingdom Metazoa; phylum Arthropoda; class Malacostraca; order Mysida; family Mysidae; genus Archaeomysis; species Archaeomysis grebnitzkii. The sequence goes on along the minus strand of JARUHE010348418.1, from coordinate 4,748 downwards.
GTTTTATGTTTGGAGAGTTGTATAAATTTTTATTAAATAGAAGTTGTTTATTAGGTATGTTTTTCTAATTAGTAATGGAATTTGAATTTTTTAAAATCATTGCTTAAATTAACTGAAAAATAAAAACAAGATGGCACAGCATTGTCCGAAATATTTATGCCACAAAATTTTTCACACCATGTGCTAGAGTGTTAAGGTTAAGATGAACATTTTTGATTTCTCAACAAATCAATTTTTAGATACCTACAAGAAGAATACTGTTGTTATATTTTGCTACTTATTTATTGTAATAACTGATGTTCTCCATTCCATAATGTTAACTATATAAGTACATATAAAATAAGTTATGAATCATTAAAAATTAGCAGTTTATTAATTAATGCCAAAATGTGACAAACCCAATTTTAAAATTTTACAGATATTCAATACATACATAGAGGTAGAAATAGACGACACTGGAGGGGCAATAACATCATCAGTACCATTAAATAGGGATAACAAACAGTCATCAGTGTCGTCATTGTTGAATGGATACATGTCTGATTTCTTAAAGGAAGAAGACCTGAAAACGTCAAGTATGGATTGCTCTGAGGAAGAGATGCGTCAATTGCAAGAAGTGATATCGAGGGTGCAAAACAGTGACCCGGTTGCGCCCTCGGTCTGTGTATATAATGTCAGTAATGCCTACAATGGGCTTAGTTGTGCGAAAGTCAACGACAATGCTAGGTTACTTGCCTGTGGTTTTGAGGATAGTGTTATCAAATTGTGGAAATTAACTCCACACTTAGAAGTTAAAAATATATTCAATAAAAATAGTAGAAAGGATAGGGAATCAACAAAAAATACATTATATCAAAACCTACTTGCATGTGATAAAGCGAGAGTCGAGGAGGACGCAAATGGAAGCACGGACGTTAAGGATGAGGATGAAGAGGTTCTTCGAAATGGGTGTAGACGTCATAACAGTGGTGGTGAAATGGTTACTCTCCGTGGACATAGTGGCCCTGTATATGATGTTGCCTTCACACACACGTCATCCCATCTATTTTCAGTGAGTGAAGATACTTCAATGAGACTATGGGATATCAATGAAGGCGAAACAGCTTGTGTCTACCAAGGTCACGATTATCCCATTTGTTGCGTAGACGTATCCGACATGACAATGTATGTGGTCACCGGCTCTTATGACATGACTGCCAGACTTTGGATGACCGATTGCTTGTATCCTGTCCGAACTTTTGTTGGGCATGAAAAGGGCGTGGATTGTGTTGCCTTTCACCCCAACTGTGTTTATGTTGCGACTGGATCTTCAGACAAATCTGTCAGACTCTGGCAGAGCAACGATGGCGTCATGGCAAGAATCTTCCTGCATCATCAATCCACTGTTAATGCTTTGGCATTCTCTCCAAATGGAAAGTATTTGGCTTCTGGAAGTGATGATGGTAACGTGATTGTGTGGGATTTGGTATCTGGTAAAGTATTTTGTGAATTGGGAAGCCAAACCACACCATCATCTCCGACAACACCGAACTGCAACTCCCATTCTGATCCTGTGATCGATTTATGTTGGTCGAACAATTCCGAACTTCTCATCTCTGCTTCAAATGACGGTTGTCTCCGAACGAGTCATTTGACCAATACGAGATCAGGATCAAGTGAGTTGGTTGAGGTTGCATCAATTACTTGTAGTGGCAGCAATAACAACAATGGAGGAGGTACTCTCTTGCAATGCTCATTAACATCTTCCAATTATTTGGCAGCTGTTATGGCCCTTGATGTTGAAAGATAATGTAGGCATTTACTTATTTCAAAATTTCATATTTAATTAGGCAAAAGTTCAGTGTAATTATATTTAGATTGTATATACAAATAAAATAATTTTATTGACATGTTTTTATAGCAGTAGTGACAATTTTCATAGGTTTATATTAATGTAATATTGAATTTTTTGTTTTGACTCTTCAGACATTGACATTCAGCAGCTTTTAAGATTTTTCCAATTTAAGCTCTTCTCTCATTCCTTCTTTTTTCTCCTTCCTTCTTTTCTATTTCATTGTCTGTACTGTATAAGGTAGGCATTCTTAAACGTACTTACATAAGTATTGTTTGCTACAGTAGCTCTATTGCTGTATATCCGGACTGATAAAAAAAGCTAAAAATTGGTTAGTGGTCTATATGTTTCTCATTCTCCAATATTTTTTAATTTTAGGACTTAATTTTGGGTACTATCACCCAAAAAATAAGCATCATTGTCCACTAACAATTATTGGTAGAATACAATAAATGTATGTACCAGAAGGTTACAATACTTCATGAATTGTTAATATGAACTGGTTTTCTACATTGAACATCGCAAGTTTAAGATTTTCAAGTTTGTTTTGAGTATCAAATTTTGTAGATTACAATTTAAACAGTGATTTCCCCTTGTTATTCTTCATTATAAATATTTTTGCTATTTAAAATAATTCTTAGGAATAACATCGAGGAAAATCTATGCTATTCGAAAATTCAGATGCGACGTTTTGAAAATAAAATATTTTTTTTAATAATGCATAGTCTTTCATAATAGAAAATATTATTTTTAAAAATTTATTTCCACATATCTGCCATGTCTTCACTTATAACTTGTTGTGGTCAAGTTTTTGTTTTTGGATCGCCAGCATTGTTCGCCTCCATAGCCCTGGTGCTAAATAATATGAAAAATAAGAAATAATTAATCCTGTGATATTTTATATCTTAAAATATTCTGGGTGGAGAACTTTCTTAGTGATAAAAAATTCAAAAAACTTTAGCCATATGTGTTTATAAACATTATTGGTGTGAAGTTTAGAGACTTTCCAAAATATCCAACTGTAAGTAATGTTGCTTTGTTTTTTTATGACCTTTCTATTTATCATGCTTCCTTGTACCTGGTAATTATGTATGTAATTATAAAAAACAAAACATTGTTTATACTCAGCTTTGTAAATTGAAGTTTTTTACGTGTTGTATAGTAAAAAGAAACAATTGAATGCTTTTCATTTAACCTGAATGGTAAAGATTGAAAATATCTTTGAAGTCCATTATAAAAAAATTGCAAAATTTAACATTTAAATAAAAGATGGACTCTAAAAAATGTACAAGTGAGACTAAAACAAATCAAAATACACTATTTAATGTATTGCTGTCATTATCTATAAATCTTGAGGGTGTTTTTTTATTTGACGAGTTGCAGAAAACTTTTCAGCTGTTTGCCATGTGGCATGTGGTTGTGTTAGTTTGAACCTTTATTTTTATTACTTAAAAAATAAATACTTATCCAAGTTAACTTTTAATAAAGATCATTTGGTCTCTATTCAATGTCATGAGCAGACTTAATCCAACACAGAAAAGGGCTGGTCTTTCACAAATCTTACATTTCGGATGGGATCCGAGAATAACAGTGTAAGTGTACATTCCAATACTCTAAAACAGGGTTTCTCAACCGCGTTTTCTCAGGGAACCACAGTATACAAACTGAATATTTTCGAGGACCACCAGGAGTTACTATTCTAAATAATTAGCTTATAGGTGAGCTGCCTATATACGTATAACGTTTTGGGAAGGCAACATAATATAAACTCTATGAAATAAATACATAATTTTCAATAACTACACACATGAAAAATGTGTATACATTGTCCGAATAACAGAAAAAATACATAATTTTTATTTTAAATAAACATTTCAAATTGAAATTAAATAACAGTTCAAACTTGACATTTTTTATTAATTAAATAATAATTTAGCAATGTTACTAGTTAATATTAGCTACTATTAGTGAGAAGATTGTTGCTTTTTGTTGGAAATTAGACCCTCAAAATTCGGTTTAACTTTTGACCCTGCTATTTGCATATCATGCTCAACATCAAGGATAAAAATTCCGAAATATTTTGCACAAATTATTTCTATTTTGAAGTGAGTAAGAATGATTTGGTTGTCTTCAGATAGCTCAGCAATGAGGGAAAATTTCCAATTTTGATCATTTTAGCAGTTTAGGAACTTGGATTGAAAGTAGCGTATTTTGGCTTTCGTACATTCAGTGAAATGAAAGGCATGTTTCCGATTTTAGTAGTTTCAAAATGTGAACGTCACTAAAACGTCATTATTTTTGAAACAGTTTTAGAGAGAAAATCAAACACACAATTTCACGAGGATAAGTTTATTTTCAAACAAATATTTTTATATATTTCGGTTTCACCTGACACTCTCATCAGTAGAAACTTGTTTTGATCAATTCTTTCTTAGAAAGATTGACCTTATTAGAAAAGAGTATTATCATACATACTATAGCTTTACTAAAGCTTTACTAAAGCTGGAGTATGTATGATAATACTCTGTTCTAATAAGGTAAATCTTTCTAAGAAAGAATCGATCAAAACAAGTTTCTACTGATGAGGGTATCAGGTGGCACCGAAATATATAAAAATATTTGTTTGAAAATAAACTTATCCTCGTGAAATTGTGTGTTTGATTTAAAAAAACTAGAAAGTTTTGTCAACAAAAAGTTTTAGAGAGCTTGAAAACACAAAACCCAAACAAATTTGAAATAAATGTCCGCTGTTTATGTAAACAAACTCCAATAAAAGCTAACTTTTAATTTTCTTTAAAATATCATTCAAAAGATCCATTTATGAAAGTATTAATGGAATTTAGTAATTCTATTAAAATGAAACAATATATCTAAAAGTTTATAGTTGAATTATGAAGAAGCTGATGGCAACTCAAAA
>JARUHE010348407.1:0-10171 GCA_031471125.1 Archaeomysis grebnitzkii | reverse complement strand
AATTACTTTTTAAATTAACTTTTAAATTAAATTAAAATCAAGATGAAGCAACAGGCAGAACTTGATCATTAGTTGGATCACAAACCGCAACATCCATACTTAATCAGCCTGCCCACTTGACAAGGAGAATAGTTAAAATTATAAATGTTATTAAAATTAAGATAATGCTATTTATTTTCTATCAATAAAAATAAAAACATTTTCTTTAATCTCTTTAAAAAAATCAATCCTATTAAAAGTAAAATATTTACTTCAATATTTAAACATGAGCAAAACTATGTTTAATATTTTTTATGTTCAGAAAAATCATGAACAAAGTTATGTATATAAGGAATGAATGAATATATAAATAAACGGGTCTGCACCGAAGGGGATTCAGCACTTACAAACCACGAAGGTTATACTCCATCTAACTAACAGTCTAATGATAAAACGGGCTACAAACACAGTTAAAAATAAAAAAATATTAATCAAAAGTGATAAGCCAATTCAATCTCACAGTGTCCAGAAGAGGAAGGCAAACAATAAGAACAATAATTTCATCACATATTGTTTTAGAGACACATATGAAGGAATCTCAGGTCTTCTGTTTTTATTTTAGCTTATTTGATTGGCAAGAAGAGGATCAAACTTTCCTATCAATTCTAAAACTCCAAAATAGTTAACATTATCTACCAATCCAAAAGTTTCATTGTTTCCTCCAAATACTAACCTACGCTCTGCAAATGCACATACAATGGCAAAGTACTATTCACCAGAACACGAACACACAAGTAATAGAACTGTGTATATAAAGTGGGTAAAACTACAAAGCCCGTTCTATCAGTAGACTGCTTGATTAACTAACGTTATTGATTGAATCCACAATACATAAGACATTGCTGAGCCTAACAGCCTTACCTACCAACCCCATATACTTAGAAGTACACGTTTGTTTATTTCATTTCAATGTAACGGTCTGGCGGGGATTTATCGGACTAGTTAGATTTGTAGAGAATCGGATATCAATGAGCTTCTAGCTCATACACAAATATTACATCAAGTATAAGCACAATAAAAGGGACATGGATTAAATGTTTATTTGAAATGAGTTTCACACTGATCGCTCTGTACCACACGTTGATTTATTTTATTTCAGTTTAAAGCATAAATGGAATAAATGTTAATAATGAGATTCCCAGATGAAAACTTAATTTTGAATATCACCGTTGTTACAGTTGTCTAAATGGTTCACCAGATTATTCAATAGTTTATTTATACCACAGTTTCATGGGTCAGAGCAATATAATTCAAGTAGTTGGATTAATGTTCTTATTAGTTTTGACAATGTTTCAGAGTTGCTCTGTGTTCCTAAGAATTTATTGTTTTAATTGACCATTAAGTTACTGCAAGTTAATAGTTTCTTGAAATTATTTTCTTTAACTTATTTAGTTCTATTTTATTCTTAAGTGAATTTAATTTACGTTAATTAGGTTTTATTAGTTAATTAAATTTTTATTTCAGTTACTTTTAAATCTTAGTATTAATATTAATGTTATAGTTATAGTTCTAATTCACAAAATGTATTGACTGTGGGCCTAAAGGCTGCCCTAAATTCAACAGAGGCACTTGATAACAAAACTTTGAAAGTAAGTATGGATGGGTGTGCAAACGAGATTTAAAATTGAACTTTAAGGTTACAAGTTGTGCACTGTATCAAGACTAGAGAAAACCGACCTGGAGGGTCCGTTGCTTTTCCTACTTATATTACCGAATATTGTCGTAATATCGGCCCACAAATTGGGCACTTTTTTTGAAGTAGAGATTGTAACATTATAATATTTCTGAATTGTTTTGCCCTGCTATTTTCATACATAATTAGATTAGTTAAGGAAACTTTAGCAAATTACTTTACGTGTTTAAAGACAAAAAGATTAGAAGGCTCGTCGTCGGATGCCGTAAGCTGGTACGGTCTCTATTATGAATTTATGTTAATTGGAATTGAATAGACTGATAAATATCTTTCTTAATTAATCTTAGTAAATTCTTAATATATTTTTATATTTAGACATAAGGGCGTTGCATATTATTCTCTTTTGCTTGATTGCAAATAGAGAGAGGTTGCCAATTAATATTTTTATGATTTGTAATTTTGACCGTCAGAAGCAAATGGAGATCTGGACCACCTGACTCAGCTTAATGTTTTTTTATGGCTCTGTTTGTCTGAGGTGGTTTGACTTGGCTTTTGTTTTGTAAGCTACATTCGGGCGTGGTAATTACCTCTATTGTGATTTGTTTGGACAGGTGTGAACTGCTGTTGGTGTTTCCAACATTCAAACAAAATGTTTCATGCCTTAAGGCGACTTATGAAGCTAGTTCCAGTTTACTCTGCCACTCTCTGATGTAACTGTAGCTTCTGGTTACATGTTAAAGTTTAACTAAGGCTCTAGAACTATGCCGTTTTATGTAATCATGTACTTAATTAAAGTTTCACTTAAATACTATTTGGTCGACCTTAAGAATATGCTTAATAAATACTTAATTAGAATAATTATGATTATATTTGATATTTACTGAAGGCTATGTAGAGACTGTTATGGGCGACACAACACAACAATGCTTGTGGGTTGATTTACGTTAACTGATTTTATTGTAACACAATTCTCTCGTTACCAAAGTTCAGTGCACTTATGGCAAATAAATAATAACAAATAGAATGCATGATAAATAATAATAATAGTAAATAGCATACTTAATGCTAAATGGGCATGATTATCATACTTATTTATATATACAAACTTAATACTAAATAATAGTTAGTCTTACTTAATATTAAAATGAGCTTAGAGATTAATTATACATATACAAAAATGGATATGTTATAAGTAAAATAAGAAGGCATGGTGGGACACCCTCTAACAGTAACTTTTAAAACTTACTGTACCGTACAGTTGTTGAAGAATTTTTCACTTGTTGTCATTATTACTATAATGATAAAAACATAGTATATACTGTACATAATTTTTAATGAATAAGTGTTAAATAATAAAAACTAATGATAAAATATTGTCATCGTCATCGCCTCCAACGCCGAGTGACGCAAAGGGCCTCCACATAATTCCTCCAACCATCTCTGTCCTGTGTAACCCAACACATATCAGCCCATCCGTCACATGCTTCTCTCTGCATTGTTCTCTTCCATGTTTTAAATGAGGCCCCTGAAGGTGTATGCCACTAAGCTGTAGACTCTATGTAAGCTCCATCACTTGTGCACACATTTCCCTGCCATGGTGTTTACATTGGAGACTTAGCACCATAGCACTTTTCTTGCTTAAGGCAGAGGTAGCCTAATTCAAAACCACGTTTTGAATCAATCTTTTTTTTACGTGCTATACAAGTGCTGGCGCTATATGGTAAGTGTCGTTGCACTTGCGACTGTTTTTATCGTGTCAGTCAGTATCGGCATTCACAGTTCTCGGGCTAGTTGTTTCTCTTCAATATAGGAACGTATATTATACCTATGTATTATTAATTATTTTTTAAAATTTATTCATCGGCGATTGTTTGCAAAAAAGTAATTATTTTTTTATTTTTAGTAGACTAAATTTACGTACGAAAAAAGGTGTGTACATATATGTATGTATGTGAGCAAGTTCAGTCAGAAGGTGCGCAGAAGTGTTTATACAAATAGGGCTACTTCAGTTGGTTATGAAATTTTTTATTTGAGATTCACAATTGTAAAATCAAAGAACATACAGTAGATTTTTACGTAATTTCTATACTTTATGGTATGATTTTTAACGATGGGTGTATAATTTATTGCAAAGCATTAGTTTCTTATTCATTTGCATATCTTAGTGGTTATCTCCACGTCTTGAACCTATTATTTTATTTTTACTTTCATACATAATGTTATGAGCTTAGCTAACAATCATAAATTTGAATAATAATACTTAATTAATTTGTAGAAGGAAGCTTAGAACAGTCCACTGAACTTTCTCACTTTTTAAAGAAGAAATAATCGGATTAACGAAAACTCCGGTGGAAAAAATCATCTTGTAAGAGAATCCTTAACATGAAGACAGCTTACGTAACCTTATACAATAATTTGTCACTGTTTGTTGGTGTGTAAACAGCCACAAGAGAAAGGGACACACAAGTCTGTCTACTCCATTCTGATGAGGATGGTTTTCTTTCGCTAGAAACAGCAACATCCCTAACACACTCATTCAACCGACTAGAAATGGTTAGGGTAGTCCCTTCACGGCTAGAGTCATTGTGTGTGCCTGAACAGTGATATATATATAACCACCCATCACCGCAGAACTAACACCAGGCTTTCTAACATTAATAACTTGGAAAGTGAGAACTTTAGAATCATTATGTATCAAATAATCAAATAATTTAGGCTAGCTGAAATATTAAGATCTTCTGTCAAGAATCTATTAGTATTGCTACTAATATTTTTTTTGTTCATGCTGCTCACAAACGTTTTAATTCCCACCCTCAGCATACAAGGGAAGTAGTATATCTTCTTTAAATTTTTAAACAAAAAGTTGTTTTCAATTGTAAATTATTTAACTGTTGTTCTTTTGCTGTTACGTGTCCTTGCTTGAGACCGTATAATTTGTTAATCTGTTTAAATTTTCATAAATGCTATAATGTATAAAGCGAAACATATAAAAGTATACTTATAGTGGTATTGTATAGATTGCTATGATTTGAGATAGTTATGGGAAAGCCTTTGGATCCTTGAAGCGCTGGGGACATGTGAAGTAGTCCACTGTGTGAGCACTTTTGGATTTGGTGGCTTTGGGTTCATTAGGACCCCTTAAATATTAATCGAAGCTATTGTTTAGATACTTTTATTCAAACAAATATATAATTTGTATAAGGTTTAACAAATGTTTAAAAATACCAATTTGATTTCTTGAAGTTTGGCATGAAGGCATGAAACTTCCTTTGTTGATTTTCTTCACAAGAGAGTTGTGAGACATCTTTCTTGAAGTTTTTGTCTTAACTAAAATTTGTCCTTTACTAGTTGAGGACTTCGAGCTTGTTAAAGGCTCGGCTTTGAGCTTGTTTAAAGCTCGGCTTCGTGATGTTGGCCATCCTGGGATGGCATCACGGACAGTGAAGGTTTCTTCTTGCAAGTTGGTTCTAGATTAATGATTTAATGATCAATTCAATTCATTTTATGATTATAATTTATACTTTTTTGAAGTATCATTGCATCCTGTGTATTTATAGGAACTTATTTCAAATAATTGTAACTCACGAATGCGCTAACTCTAACATTCCTCAGGGCTAAGATGAAATTTAAGGAGTTGCATCATAATTTAAGGTACGACTGAGTGTGCATTTTTCCATGTCTTGAGGAAAACTTCTTCGGGGTAAAAGCCAGATAAGCTGAAGAACGCGTTGAAGAAAATTATCAAGTTTAATTCAGGTTGTGGAGATTCACACACAGAAGATCAAGAGTATGAAAGCTCATTGGTGAGGCGGCTTCATAAGTTCAGGACACGGGCTCTTGACCTCCCCATGTTTCTTGGAACAGATGTCTTCACTAGGTTGGAGTTAGGAGCTGTATTGCTGCAGCAGGGCAGGGTGAGTTGATCATCTTCAAGTCTTGATGGTCTGTTTTCTTTGCTCCAAAGAATAGTTGGTCGATGAATTTTCTTCTTCGACGTCCCTTCTGAAGAAATATCTTTGTCAATCAATAATAGAGGTCCCTGTTCGGGCGCCAGTTAGGGGAATGCCTTTGGACCCTTGAAGCGCTGTGGACATATGAAGTAGTCCACTGTGTGAGCAATTTTAATTTTTTGGTTTCGGGTTCTTTGGGACCTCTTGGCAATTGATCGAAGCTATTGTTTAGATAAATTTATTCAAATAAATATTTAATTTGTAAAAGGTTTAACAAATGTTTATAAATAACAAATTGAGTTCTTGAAGTTCATCTTGAAACTTCCTTCGTGATTTTCTTCACAAGAAAGTTGTGGGACATATTGGTAGATATTTTTGTCTTTACTAAAATTTGTTCTTTAGTAGTTGAAGACTTCGAGCTTCTTGAAAGTTCGGCCTCTGGATGCAGGTCATCTTGAGGCGCGGATCATTCTTGACGCAAGTCAATTCTAGAGTAAAGATTAAATGATTAATTCAGCTCATCTTAAGGCTATAATTTATACTTTCTTGAAGTATCGTACCATCCTGTGTATTTGAAGGAAATTATTTCAAATAATGTAGCTCACGAAGGCGCTAACTCTAACAGAGATATATATGAGAAAATTAAAAATTGTAAACGCTAAGAAATTATTTTTGTTTTCCAGTTTGCAAATCATTAGTATTGTTGAGTTACAAACATAGCTACAATTATTCATGGAGTATTTAAAGAACCATTTTTGAATCAGTTTATTTATCGAAAGGTGTAGTAATTACAAATGTATACATAATAAACTTTATTTACCTTACAAGTCATTGAGCAATTGTTCATATTAAGCATACATTCTATAAACAATAACGTTAATAGGGGTTTGATGTACATAAAAATGAAAACACGTTTCCATTGAAAAACATTTGATGTATAAACAATGAAACATTATAAGTTTCTCCAACATAAAAATGAAACATTAAACAAAAAAAACAATTTTTTACAACTGATTGTGAAAAAATCAAATATAAGTTTAAGGATTATATAACATATGTTACAACTCTAATAGAAAACATTTATTACAAAATGTTCAAAGTATGTAATTTGTATTTCATAAAAATAGAACAGTTTTTAATAAAAAAAAATATTTGCATAAGCTTTCAAAATACTTGTCTAACTTACATTAAACTTTTTATGACAAAAAATTATCTTAAATGTAGAATTAATCTACAATTACATCTTTTTAGATTTCAAATTAAAGAACAAAACAAGTTATCTGCTATAGATTTTATAAAAAAAAAACACCGAGTACAACAACGCTTTAGTGCATAGAAAGACGAACTCGACCCATATAATAAGAGTGATTTTCAATGCTATTTAGATAATTTTTAGTCTCTAGTGAAAATAGTTGTCCCGCGGCACAGGGTTCAACCCATTTTTATTCCCCACCATATCGTATCCCCACACCTGCATCGCACTTCCACAGGTCTTTTGAATATAGACAACGCTACTCCAAGACATCTTCCTTCGCCACTGCGTCGGCGTTGTTTTTGAGTTGCGATACGTGCTCAGTGGAGTTCCGGCGTGGGTGGTATGGCGGTCCACCCAGTCACCGAGGCCGGGATATTCGGACAGGCGGAGTAAGTCAAAAAGGTTTTTGGCCACGTGAAGGGGTTGGAGGGAAAGATCTTCGTAACGGATCACTCTGAAAAAAAATTATTTTGTAAAACATTTTTTGCTATTATTTAAAACATTTTTTACTTTTTTGGAATATTAAAAACTTAAAAAGGTTCTTTGAAATGTTTATTTTTGTACTATGAAAACCGGTTTAAAGGTTTCTTGCCTTTGAAATATGTGAATAGTTAAAAATATAATTTATGATTGTTAAGTTTTTTTAGGAATGTTCAGTTTGTACATCTTATCGGAGACGAAAGGCACTTTGATTTACTCTTGATTGTTGGTGGTGTTGTTGCTAGAGTTTTTATAAAAGATTTACCAACTGTACTTAAAAATTAGGTCAAACATTCTTATTATCTTCAATATATGCATTAGGAACAATATTTTTTAATTAATTGTTTTTTAAAAACTATAATTTATTGAAATAACCAAGTTTTTATGGTGTTTATGGACTTGTTGATGCCAGAGTAATAATTCTTAGATTTCCCCGCTATAAACCCGTAAGGTTAGATTAAGTAATACTGTAGTTGTAAACAAGTATTCATCCAAAGACTTTACTTTTTTTGTTTACATTTATGTTCATTTTTGAAGTAATATTCTATGTTTTTTATTACTACTACTATAAGCCTCAGCAACACTCCATCAGTAGCCTCGTGGGTCTTTCCAAGAAAGATCTATTTCAACAGATAGAACCCCCTGTGCTGCATCCGCATCTGGGAACATAGTTTCAGTTTATGCTTTCTAGTCATGCAGGTCACTTGGCCCATCCCAGCATCACGAGCACTGTATTGTTAGGAATGCAACCTAGACATCTTTTGATCTCTGAACTGGATCTTCCATCACTACCTATCGCAGTACCCGGGTACACAAAGTTGTTGGCAAGTTCAACTCTTTTACCTCGAACACGAAGTTCTGAAGAGGGGTCGGTCGGTGTTCACACCCAAAACGTCATAAAAATCCTAAGTGTTAGCCTCAATCTAGGAGATCTCGGGTCCAAGGGTCTTTCACTAAATGTTTCTAAGAAACCTACCAAGATTTCCAACGTTTTAGCAATAAATACTACATCATCGGCAAAATCAACATGAGTGACCTTTAGTTTTTGCAATGGTTTTCCCCATTCAGATTCAGCAACTGTCCTTCCCATACCCAGTCCATACAAGCATTGACAAAAATGAGTAGGAGCCACGACATAGCCTTGTCTCAGCCCAGAATTCACCTGGAAGAAACGGGAAATGTCCTCCACTCTTGACAGCACTTTCGGTGTCAGTGGTTAGGGTCGGATGCAGATGCGGATGCGTATTTGTCTAATCAAAACTACAGATTTGTCGATTTACAGATGCGTTATGCAACCGTGAATCGTTTACTGTGTGGTATAAACTTTATGAATTTTTATGAAACCATGCGCTCATCCCAAGGTTAATGATTTATTTATAGTTGTTTTATTCTTAAATAACTTTGTAATTATGTGAAATATATATATTTTTTATAAAATAAAAACTGAAATACGATCAAAAACAAACGTACACTTTAAAGTAGAAAATGTTTTGTGGTATTCTGCCAAAAAATTGAATTGCTGATAAAGTTAATACCACTAAGTAAATGAGGCACGGATGCGTAACGCATCTGTAAACTGACGAATTTGTAGTTTTGACTAAACAAATATGTATCCGCATCTGCATCCAACCGTAACCAGTGTAAAGAAAACAGATCACCTTCCGTATTCTATCAGAAATTATACATCTACATGTGAAGTCCCAGAGTGCTCCCTTATCCATGTAGTCAAACACTTTCTTGAAATCAACATAGACTGCTAATATGCCCTCCCAATGTTCAAGTTTGCGCTCAATACTCTACAAACATTGTCGACTCGACTCGCAGACGAATTTGTACCGACTTCATACGATTTGATATGACATTGATATAGTATTGTTATAATTGATTTTTATTGATAAATTTACAAATAATTTTGTTTATATGTCTTTTATATTGAAGAAAACTTACTTTATTAACACACCATTTTGTTACGATTTTGATACGAATGTCACCTGCCGACATATTGCTTACGATTCGTTTAAGACATGTAGCTTTAAAAGTTTTTATTGATACGTCCTATATGAATCGTTTACGAATCGTCCCGACATGTTGCAATTAATATATATACACTGTCAGAAGAGGTTTGATATTTTTTTGATCTACTATTTGGTAGGTGAGAAATGAGTGAGTTTGTTGAAAATAACACACTTCGACATAGGCGATTCACACTCCAAGTCTGTTGTTTTAGATTCAACCAACTGTTTATCAAAGTACTTGTCATGGTAGCCAACATTTTTCAATCATGAATATTCTTTTCGCCAATTTTAAGTCTTCTAATTAATTTAACTGTTTTTATTAAAGGTTTTAAGATGATAATTAAATTAAATGCTATTGAAAGGTTGAACTATATAATGGCATAGGTTCGTTGCATTTGTTGATTCAGTCACATATGACATAGGCTAGTTGCGCCAAAAAACATAACCGTTATAACAGTGCTGTTCATGCTATATCATAATAATAACTTAATATATTTATATGGCGCAAAAATTAAATTATACTCTTTTGTGCCTCACAGTTCATTAAAAAACACATAGTACAAAAAAGTATTTATACTGTCTTACCAATGAAAACACAAAAAAAAAACATATAAAAAATAAAAAATCAGTCAACCAAAGAAAAAAGATAGGTTTTCAGTGATTTTCTAAATAAAGTTAGAGATTCAATTGTTTTTAGATGGTAGGGCAATGAATTCCAAATGGTGAGTCAAGCGTGAAAAAAGGATCTTTTGCCATAATTAGTTTTTATTCTGGGGACTATGAGTTGACGTGCTGTTAG
>JARUHE010348396.1:0-10171 GCA_031471125.1 Archaeomysis grebnitzkii | reverse complement strand
ATACATATTTATAATTAAATACGTATTTTTACAAGTTTGTATGCATTTAAAACAGATGATTAAAAACGAGTAATTATGTAATAGCAATAACGGTTCCTTCTTGCATAATTACGCTTTAATTAAAAAAACATTCTGAGCCTCTCCATGTATTAAGACAAATCTTACACCAACGCTAATTAATTCCAAATTGGTTTCTGGCTTCTATAACTTTGATTTATATTTGTCATCATTATTGTTAATATAATTTTTATTTTTTTTATTGTCATTGTTGTCATTATTGTTATTATCATTAGTATTCTTATTTTCATTGGTATTTAAAATGCTGTTTATATTTTACTTTGCTCCTAAGACTTTCAATCAAGGTAATTTCAAATTTCTTTTGAATTTTTTTTTATTTCAAGATTTTGGTGAACCATCAGAACTTTCAATCTAATTCATAAATTGTATAAGTATTGTAAAATAAATTATTTTATTTGCCAGAGGGGAATTTAAAATTCTTCATTGGCTTCTGTACATAAATATGTATGAAATAAAGTTTAAAAAATATATTGTTATTGTCGTTTTTATTTTTTAATTGAATTGTGAGTGCCTCGTAATTTTTCATTTATTGCATTGTTTTTATACATTGTGAATGTTTCAAATATTTTTTAACATTTAATTGTAAGCTTCTTGATAGATTTTTTCAAAAGTATTATTTAGTCTTCAGAAGAAAATTAATTTCAAAATGATGAAATTAATAAATATTTGCATTCGAATTATTATAACTTAGTATGTTCAGATGTAATTGAAATATGAGTTCCAGTTACCGGTATCTTATTTTCAAAAAATGATGTTAGATTATTATTATAATGAAATTAATTTGCTGGTTTAAAAAAACAAACCCTGTTCAGAAATAAAAAAAATTATATCACGATACTGTTAATGTTACTTACATTTATAGCTCAAAACTATTATCATAAAAAAGTGATTGTAACAAAATCCCGCAACAAAAAGAAATATTTGTTTTTCAATATAGTGTGATAGAAAAAAAATAAACCTCTAGGTAAACAGAAACCAAAGTTAAAGTGTAAAGTTGAAGTGAAGGTATTTTTTCATATTTAAAAAAAATAAAACAGTAACGCTTATACAAAAATACAAATGTTACATTTTTCAAATAGATCTCAAACAATTGGACGATTCTCTTTTTTACTGAGTTCTTGGCCAAAAATTGATAGTTATAAATAATGATAAATCACTCGCTAGTGTACACTAGTTTATGACTTTGCGGGCATTAATGTGAAGACTCCATTGTTCATGTGGTTTGAAGAGTCAACCCTGAACGGCTGAGGGCAGCAGGTTAAAAATTTTCTTCACATTAATGCCCGCAAAGTCATAGTTGTAAATAGTTTTATGATATAATTAATTAATTATATTTACTCTGGTTGTAACACAATATGTTCTTAAACATTTTAGGTTTTTGTTATTTTTATTTTTATTATTAATAGAAACAGTTACATGTTCAGGTTGTGTAAGAAGAGCATCTGCGGTGTATAGTTTTTAATCTTTATATCAGCTTATAAATAATCAAAATCAATTATTTTCAATTTAAAATTGTTTTTGACTTACAGAACATATTGTATTTTTATATTACATAACTTTTTTTGTATATAGCCTATTTAAAATGAAATATATGCCAATGTAGGTTACGTTTCTCCCTTGTATGTCGCATCAAACGTACGATTAAACATTTTATTCAATTTGAGAGTACGTTTAAGATAATGTGTAATGTACATTTTATAAAAAATCATTAGTACTCGAGAAAAGTTAATCCCTTTAATAAAGTTGATGCTTGATGGAAAATCATCTGATAATATTTTCAAAAAATTCAAGTTGTTGCCATTTCACAAAAACATTAAAGAAATGGTTTTAAAAACTTTTCTACGAATTACATTATTTTAAGTGTTAAACTGATAATTTGGGACAGTTTTGAATTAAATTAGGATATGAAACATTTAATATTTAGATCATTTGATAGATATTAGATTAATAATAGTTATGGTAAGCCAATTTATTTATTAGGCTGTGACAAAACAGCCTCTATAAGTCAATGTTGATTGTTGGGCGGATTTGGAGGCGGATGCAGCTTTTTTCACAATTTTGTTTTTAAGTATTAGTTAGCTTAGTAGAAAAATGAAACTTTATTTTTATTTTTAAATCTTGGTTAACCACAACATAGTAGAATTATGAAAAAATATTTTTTAGTTTTTGTTTTACAGACATTTTATTTAACAGGAATGGCTTTATTTATAATTTTGAATAATATTGTCTTAATATTTTTTTTGTGAAATGAATATTTATTGAAATATAGGTTTTTAAATCTTGGTTACTTAATAGAATTAGGAAAAAAAATAATTTTGTTGTATTCAAACTTTACTCAGTCACAGCCTCATTCATGAAATTTCCGTATTTATTTTTGCAGTAATTAGTATTAGGCCCTATTTAAAAAGTATTTAGTCTACCTAGCTTGAGCCCCATTGAAAATTAAACTTTTGCTAGGTAGCTAGGTAAAGTAAAAGCTGGTTTAATGTTTCCAGCCAGTGGTTCCCTTAAGAGCCACACTGTTTGAAAATGCGTGCCTTCATAATGAAATTTGTAATTTGAAACTGTTTCGATGGGATAATGATCTTATACAGTACAACTCTTGGTTAAAATTTTAATATTTACAATGTGATGAGTTTGTTGAAAAAAAAACAAAGAAGAAGAGAGAAAACTTGAGAGGAAAAAAAGAAAACCATGGGGGGGAAGGGGAGACAACTTACCTTTGACAGATGTGATCATTGGCCACAAGCTTTCAAAAAAAGTTAGAGACAACTCACCTTTGACAGATGTGATTATAAACCACAAGTTTTCAAGAAAAAAGTGAGAGACAACTCACCTTTGACAGATGTGATCATAGACCACAAATTTTGGGCCTCATAAAAACTTTGTTCGTTGTTCACAGCAAACACGATGAGGAAAGCCTTCCCAGATCTGAGGGACAGCTCTCGCATGGCAGGAAAATGATGCGATCCAGCTGTGTCCAATATTTCCAGACTTTGAAATAATCCATCTGGAAAAATAAGAAAATATGGTAAAAAATATGATAAGAAAATATGGTAAAAAATATGGTGAGAAAATATGGTAAGAACTATGGTAATGAATAATGGTAATGAACAATGGTAAGAACTGTGGAAAATGTTAATGGTAAGAACTATGGTAATGAATAATGGTAAGAACTATGCTAATGAATAATGGTAAGAACTATGGTAATAAATAATGGTAAGAACTGTGATAATGAATAATGGTAAGAACTATGGTAAGAAATAATGGTAATAACTATGGTAATGAATAATGGTAAGAACTATGGTAATAAATAATGGTAAGAACTATGATAATGAATAATGGTAAGAACTATGATAATGAATGATGGTAAGAACGGTTGTGATAAATAATCATAAGAACTATGGTAATATAATGATAAGAACCATGGTAATGAATAATAGTAAAAACTATGGTAATGAATAATGGTAAAAACTATGGTAATGAATAATGGTTAGAACTATTGTGATAAATAATGGTAAGAAACATTTCGTCTGGAATTTAAGATTTTTTTAAACATTGTTGGCCATAAATCAATATTTTCAGTAACGATGGTAAAAAAATTTATATAAAATGTTTTTTCAAATGTCAACATTTTCGGTTATTGCAAAGAAATCCAATGTTCAATATTTTGAAGTTTGATCTATCTTATAAATCTCAACAAATATTTTTCAAAAATTTACAAGAATTTTTTTAAAGAAATGAAATTTAAAATATTTTTTATAGGTTATGTAATATATTTATTGAGAAATTTGTTTTGCATTTCTTATCAAGATCAAAAGAGCGAAACACAACACAATATGGAAATATTTGATTGAATTGATGAAAACGCATTTTCAATAAATTTTGACCATAAATTTTTAATAAAATCATATTTCATTAAACTTGTTTTTATTCGACAGGAAATATTGCATTTTAATTAAATTCTATTTTATTCTCAGAGTTTTAAATTTGGTTGATAACATTCATAAGAAAACCAGTGGTTGCACCAATACCTGTGAAAAACCTTAGCTGCGTCACGCATTAGATCTTACATGTTTATGAATATTCATATATTATAAACAAAAAACATAAAATATATATATATATATATATATATACACATATATATATATATATATATATATACATATATATATATATATACAGTATTTATATATATATATATTTATAGTTGCTCATTGAAAAAATAACAAGTTAATACTTATTGTTTAAAAAATAATATGATTTATACTTCATTTGTTTGGTAAAAAATGTCTTGAAATGATAAGGTAAGACTTGGTATAAATAATAAATGTGTATAGCTTATAATTAAGCTATCAAAATAAGTATAACAGGTTTAAAAAAAAATTAACTTTTTTAATGAAAATTAATCTTCCATAGCTTGTGTACCATTATTTAGTAAGAACTTTTTTGAAATAAATTAAGTTTTTTTTAAATTAATAAATATAAGATAAATTAAATGAAACACACGATAAAAAAAACAATCTTCTTAAATTTATATTGGTTAAAAGGTCTATAAATTGAAAAACGACAACAAAAATGAATGTAACTGCATAATGAATGATTCTTTTACTAACGATTGGGAATTAATCATTACATATATATATACATTTTGAAACCTAAAATTCTATACATATTTTATTGTTTCTTTTATTCTGGTAAAATATATAAAGATATATTGAGAAGTCGACGCATTTAAGACCATTCAGTTTTTAACCTAACTTTATAATTCATTGTAGTTTTTTAATTTTAGTTTAAAATTATAATTTATTAATATAGCAAATATATTATTTTCATCCGTTGGTGAACCTTTACAAGTTTTTCTTAATAGCGAAGTCGCAATTTATTTGAAAATAAGGCCTGTATCTGATTTTCAAACAATTCTAGTAACAATTTAATTTGCTTCTCTAATTCCCAAAAGATACAAACATTTTATTTTGATTAACCTAAATTTGATATGTTGATCCAAATCAATTTATTTCTTTTGATTTATTAGCTTTGTTTCAAAATTTAAACTTTAGTTGCAGTAAAACAAATTTAAATCAAATATATTTGGGTTAAGTTCACAACATGGTTTTTAATTTTTAATTTCCTCTACATTTAAATCATAAATATGTTTCTGTTTTAAGTCAGGCTCATATAATTTGTATCTCATATTTTGTCAGAAATAAATGGATTATTATTATTATTATTATTATTATTATTATATGCTTAACCATACGTAAGCCTAAATTTTTGTTTGTGTATCATAGTTGTGTTTTACATTTTGAATTGTAATTATAAAAATAATTTTATTTTTATTTTAGGTCAAAGTTATTTTTATTTTTATATTCATATGAACATCTAGTCGACCTTAACGTCAGCGCAACGTATTTTAATACATACATATACCGACCGACCATAGCACAAGTGAGGTAACCCATATTGAAATAGCATAGAGCTTACCTCACTTATGCTATTGTTGATCCAATATATTATTTCATTGAGAATAACATACAAATCAAATTATTTGTAAATCTATTTGTTATACTTTTAAATATGATTTTCGTTCTTATTTACTGAAAGATTTATTTTTATAAATATATTACCATATTCGTAAAATGTAATGAAATTTCATTCGTTTTTTGTTTGTTGATCTTAGTGAAACATTTTGTGAATTTATTTGACTTCATTTTGATTTAATGCTTTCTCATAACTTTCTAAGATTTACATAATTCAAAACGATTTACATAATATTTTACTAATATTTTGACAGGTATAAACATTACTTAGGTTGTTATATTATACGAAGAGAATTCTCGTACGTAATATTATAATAGAAAATATTAAAGAAGATGCTTTATTGGATGATTTTTGTAAATGCCTAAAGGTGTATACATTATATATATTATCCACCTAATGGAATGGCTCAATAAAAACGGCAACAAATATTAATATTTTATGGTATTTTTTTTTGAGAAAACTTAATTTTCCTAACACAAAATCATTTGAAAATCAGATTAATTGGATATTTTGTTTCATAAAACTTTTGTTGTACTGTATCATTAAATGTTTTTGAATGTTTAAATATTTAAATTTTAAATATTAAATTAAAATTAAATTTTTTTTTTTAAATATTTAAAGTTGAAAATTTTTTGAATGCAGTATTGAAGAGTTACAGTCGCTAGAATCGCCAATAACCGTTAAAGTAGTGTCTGTGTATCTGTTTTTGAAATGTTTTCCTTTTTTTTACAAACAAACCTAATATTTCTAAATAGATATTAAAATAATTTGACATATAACGTTAGCACAGTATTTCAGCTAATAATAATAAAATCTAAGCCATGCTGGAGCGTTTATAATTTGTTTTAGGAGTTGTTCGAAAATTTAACGAACATATGAGAACTGTTCGAACATACATCGAACATAAAACAGTTGTTCAAAATTCTAAGAAAATGAAGGTTTTCAAAAATAATTTTCAAAATAGTTTTTATACTAGAATTTAGAGTAAAAACTAATTGGAAATTTCGACATAATATTTTTTAACGGTTCACTTTTGAATACGATGCGTCTTGGATCTCTAGTAATATAATTTTATTTAATAAATGAATAAATACAATTTTAGATCTAATTGTCTTCGAACCTTGGGGCACTACCCTAGTATACATTTATGTATAACTATTTAGAAAGAATAACATGTGACACTTGAATCATGAGACACTTAAATGAATGTTATTTAATCATGTGTAATTCTTAAACTCCACTCAAAAGTGTTGAGTGGGGCATTTTCACTTGCGTTTTAAATGTTGAACAGACAAGTTTTTATGGACTGTCTAGTAATACTGTGTAAATATGTTAATAAAATAAAAGTATACAACTAAATTGACTTACTTATCCTAATTAATAAATACTACACATATGTCGAATATATTTGCAGTTAATTTTAAGCAAAAGAAACAACACTCAAACGTTAAAACGCTTACAAGAAAATATATAAATCAAAATAGCTGATGAGTTTTAGCAAATAGATTAGTATCTGTGTAGATGTAACACAGAGAAAAGTTGGGTGTGACAACTTTAACAGCAACAATCGTTTCACCAAAAAACTTGAATAACTTTTATGTCTAAGATATTCAAAATTGACATCATCAAACTGATTAACAGTTCTTAATAGTGCACTGTTAACAGGATTAAACACTTTTATATAACTATTCTGCATTATTTTTCATTGAAGCTTATTCATTACTACCCTAAGGTATACTTCCAAAATAGGATGGACTTCATGTAGGGGAAAAATAATTCCAGTTAAATTGAAAGCTATTTGAGCTGGTAAGCCTATAGGGAACTATTATTTGGGCTCACATAGATTACTAACTACAAAGTAATCTTACTAACCCGCTAAGCCGTCAACTCATCCCCTATAAAGTTAAAGTAGTCAATGTGGTGTTTAAGATGTCTTCTTTTGCGTAGAAGGATTTCAAAAATGATTATTTACAATACAAACATTTAATTATAAGCATTTAATTATAATTGTAATGTATTAGTTATAAAATTTTAATTATAAGTATAAACAAACATGTAATTATAATCATAAACAAACATGTTCCTCAGATTAAACAAAATTTAAGAAAAAAATGATAAATTTCGTTGCCATAGTAACCAACAACACAATGTCGTTCATCCATACACAATGAATAATTGCATTGTTTAGCCCACTAACATTTTGAGGATTAATTCAAACTGCATGCAATTAAATGTTTCCATTCATGAGCTCATAATTAATCCATAATTGGATCGAAAATAGCACAAGTCAGGTAACCAACATTCAAATAACAAAAAGCTTACCTCACTTGTGCTATTTTCGACCCAATTAAAAGAATAGAATTATACTTTCTAGAATGACGTCATAGAACAACCTCGATGTTGGTTAGTCTAAGCACATAATCGCGATTTTAACCGCACTCTTTTGCTGATTCAATCAACTTTCTTGTGATTGAATCTTTTTTTTGTGAATCAATCAACTTTTTTGTTGATTCATTCAACTTTCATGTTGATTCAATCAACTTTCTTGTGATTTAATAAACTTTCTCGTTGATTCATTCAACTTTCATGTTGATTAAATCAATTTTCTTGTGATTCAATCAACTTTCTGGTGTTTCAATCAATTTTTTTGTGATACAATCAACTTTCTTGTGATTCAATCAACTTTTTTGTGATTCAATCAATTTTTTGTGATCCAGTCTTACTGATACAATGTGATACGATTTTGATTGAGTCAAACGAAAGTTAATTGAATAAAAAAAAGTGAAGTTGAACTACGATTATTCAAGTCTTACCACCTATTTAAGCTTCACTCTGATGAAAACAATCTCTCACCTACTGTATAACTGTTTAAAAAATGTATAGAAATGCAGCATGAGACTTTTCTGTCTAAAGATAATTGGTAACTGAAATATTTGATATAACTAAGGAAAAGTTAGACAAAATCTAGCATTGATTGTTGCGTTCGCTTGTTAATAGTCATCTATGATCATCAATGGCAATCAATGAACATCAATGACAATCAATGAACATCAATGATCATCGATGAACATCAATGATAATGAATGACAATCAATGATCATTGATTGGTCAGGTAATATCCAATATTTATTATTATATCAGTAACTGGTTTAATGATCGATTACACAAGGCTTTTGATTTATATTGATGCCATTGTTAGTGTTTTATTGTTTTCGCCATTTTTTTTAAACTTTCCTTTCATTATTTTAAAGTGGATGGTCGATTTGTGGGGTGAAATGTATACGTCATTCATCATTGATTGTCATTGATTGCGTCGATGCAACCAATGCTTAAAACAACTGAACATTTCGGTTTAAAGCTTTCTGTAGAACACTTTGCGATGTACATTGGACAACATTGGAAGCTTGTGTTTGTAGTCAAAGCCAATACTGTTTTTTTTACATAGAATCGGACGTGTCATAGCACTTTTCACTGAAAATCAATCTTGTTATAATTATTTTATAAAAACCTCCGAAGACAAAAATTATTGTTTCAGTTATTGTTTTTTTTAACTTGAGTTAATTAAATAGCGGATAAATTTTAATTAATAATAATGTAAAAAATGATAAAAGTATTCCATGAAAAAACAAAATATTAAAATATTGAACTAAAAATATCTAGAATAAAAATTGATCGAAATCAATTGAACATTTCAAAAACCTTTTTTAAAATTTTAAAAATATTGAAAATAAAAATAAAATAATTAAGAACAGGAAGTAGACAGACTAAGAGGCTTTCTCTCTTTGTGTAATGGGTTACTCGATTCTAATGTTAATTGTAATTGGTTACTCGATTCTAATGTTAATTGTAATGGGTTACTCGATTCTAATGTTAATTGTATTGGCCTAGAGGAAAATCACACTCTTTCAATGTTACCCACTGTACAATCTTTTTATATTGCAACATTGATCAACCTTTATTAAGAAGGTAAGTCTACAGTTGAGGTTTAAAATTTTCAATATTTTCAATACTGTGGTAAATTTCAAATCTTTTAAGAAGGAAAAAAGAAAAAACGACCACCCATAGTAACGCCAAAGATCCGAGCTGCCACAAACAAATTTGAATTAGTTGATCGTAAGTCACCCAAGTTTCTATATGGAGTTATGAGTTCCTTATAGTATGCTGGTCTTCGAAACATTTATAGGTCACGATAGCTATCCCTAGTAGCATCTATCCCTAATTATTGGCTGACCCTTGTCTATTAGCCATGATTTAGTGGCTGTTCTATGACTTCCTTGGAAAATAGCCAAGAATTAGCCATTTAAATGTTACTAGGGTATCTTGTACTCAGTTCTCCGAACAACAGGTAGCCAATGTAGCTGCTTAAGGATAGGGACTGGACAGTGGGGTAAGATTCCAATGATAACGTAACTCGTTGAGCGAGCTCTGGTCACCTGAGGGTAGCAGTTCAATAAATTTACCCACATTTCTACCTGGAAACTTATAAACTACATATTCACGGTAATTGTGAATAATCTTTATATATAAATATATATATAATATGTATATA